>JAOQMS010000178.1:7449866-7478222 GCA_027563885.1 Erythroxylum longipes
ACATGTCCACCATGCCTATCCCAAAAGTCCACTTTACCCTTGTCATTTTTGCCATATACCAAAAATGCCCTCAATTTTCTCTCATGCATTCTTTCCATAAGCTCTTATGCTTAATTTGATGGAAAAATGTTATGGGGCCGACATAAAAATCAACGTTGCAATTTTGATGAGTTTTGTGAACTCAGTGGGTGAACCATCATCGATGTGCTCACTCATATCAAATCACAAAGACAATTCACCATTTAATTTACAATCAAATCATATCACAAATACTGAATATCACATCAAATTTCATTTCAGAACAGTTCAAATAGTTCATTTTAAACATTCTTATAATACATATCAAATGGTATATGTCAATACTCATGAGACTCCACTTTTGTTGTTACTTTGTTGTGACCTAGCGCCTTTTTAATTGTCCTGTATCCGTTGCGAATACTGAGCTCATTAATAACTGTCCCGTATCTACTGTGGATACCAGGCTCATTTTAATACTGAGACTGTGGCTCTTTATACATATTTATGTGCTTTAAGCTCTTTTTCACGGGTCACTCTAGTCATAACTTCCTTTATCTAATCATGCATTTCATTATAATGAGATCCATCAATTCACATTATATGCAATCAATCACTTTCATTCATCATGTACAGTCACTTTCACATTTTCATCGGACCTAAGAACAACATTCAACATCTTTATTGAGTACACTTATTTCTTTCAGATTCACATTTAATTATGAACAATTCCAATGTAATCTCAATTATCAAACTCCTTGGACCATCAATGTCCGGAATTATCACATTCACATAAATATTAGCTTAATAATTAAAATTTAAGCAAATACAATCAATCCTAGTGAGAAACATCTAGGTTACTCACAGTAAGCTCCAGATAGTTATTGCCTCGACAAACCGACAATGTCTGGATGCTGATGTTTGACATGTGTGTCTAAATCATACAATACGCACATTTATACAAATTACCAATTTGATCATTCACATAAGTGTTCAATCATACACATATGTATATGTATTATGTACAATGCATGCTCAATGACAATCCTAGGTATGTATCCTTAATCACAAGTCATGATCATTTAAACATTATCACTTGGATATGTATAGTTTACACTTAGGTTTACACCTCAAGAATACTTGCTTATTCTAATATCATCAATCAAACATTCATCAATCCTTTTCCTAGCATTATATAATTACACAATATCCAATTTCTCATTCATTCATACCTAATGCATCTTACTCATTCCTTTGGGTCACATTTACAATCATATGAACACCTTCATTCCTATAACACTAATAATTTCCAGATTTTGATACTTTACTATTAACCATTCATTCTTAGGTTATAACCTCGATTAACAACCTAACATATCATACACTTTATCAACTTATTCAAGCATCAAACTAGGTTCATTTCAAGCCTCAATCAAGTCTAAATACACTATAGGAAAGTATCTTATCATTGGTTGATTCAAACATCATAAATAAGAGAAGAATTCATGTTCAAGGTCTTTCCCATGATCATGGAGGCCATCCCACAATCGTGGGTTAAGCCATCTGAACATTTTTCTTCCTTTCCTTGCATTTCCCATGTCATGGGTTATCATATCCGAAAATTCCAACCAACTTCTTCCATGTTTTCCATATTTTTAATTGCTACATGTTACATCTCACAAATCTTACACATAGTTTATCATTTCTACTTCATTTCCTCATCAAAATCCATTCTAACCAAAAAAATCCATAAAACAACTCATAACCTATCAATTATGATTTATACAAAAACAAAACATGATCTCTATCATTCACTATCATACATAAATCCTAGTTCTTCTCATTCAAGGACATCACACAACTTAAGCATAAATTTCACCTTCATTGTACTTTAAATCCCAATCTATTTCATCCATATAACAACTTATAACTCACGTTTTTCATACACACAAAACAAAACACAAGTATATCTTTCCTTCATCAAAATTGCTGCACTTACTCATCATATACCATTTTCACTAAATCAATCCATCTCAAACTATCATCATATATGTTTCTATTAAACAAGCCATGAAGAACAATGTTTTACTTACTTGTTTAACTCCAAAGCCTTTCAAATCTGCAAGAAACCCTAGCTTCTCATGCTTGCACAATTATCATCTTTCAAGGAGAAATAAATTGGGTTCTTCAACAACTAGATGAAGGCAACAAAGATCTTAGAGTGGCTAGTGTAGGATTTTAGCAAAATCAACGTGGTGAGGGCAAGAGTGAGATGGTCGTGAGTGAAGAAAATGAAGATGATGAAAAATAAAGCATGTAACGAAATTTGAAGTGAAAGACAAAGATAAAGATGGTCTTTTATTAAGTGGGTTTATTGTTTGGTGAGTGTCATGACATATGTCATGACACTTAACATATATAAAGATTAATGCTAAAGCCTTATAATTATAGTACCCAAAATCATTTAATCTCTAATCCATTTGTCTCCCAATTTCTAAACCAATTGTCACCCAAGTTTCTATGCCAAATGTCAATAAATCCTAAAGTCACTTGTCATTTATTTCTATTACCATTTGTCAATTTGTTTTGCCACTTGGCATTTTTCCTAGTCCAAAAATATACACATTAATTCATAGATCTCCCAATTTTGACAAATAAATTCTAAATTAATAATTGAAACCATCAAATCGAAATTCAAGACATAAAAATTCACAATTCACATTATGATTATTTTAAATCTTTCATACCAGGAACATGTCAATTAAGTGCATATAGAGTATTTGCAATGTGTACAAAAATCATAAATTCGTGTATATGCTCATGGTATACATGTAAATGCAATGTGCCTCATAATTTCTCATGTATCTCGATAGCCTAGGGCTTTAACCCTCAGTATGGAAAACGAGTTATTACAGAAACTCCTCCAAAAAACAGATCATTGGCTGAAATATATAAGTCTTCTTAAGCTTTTTTTATCATTATTCCAACAACCTTTGAAGAAGCAACATAGAAAGAAGAATGATGCAATGCAATGAAGGAAAAGCTTGTAGCAATTCAAAGAAATGATACATAGGAGTTGGTGGATCTTCTTAGGGAAAAGAATGCCATTGGAGTTAAATGGGTATTTAGAACAAAGTTTCATGCAGATGGAAACATATAAAAACACAAAGCACGACTTGTGGCGGAGGGTTAGTTGCAGCAACAAGCTATAGACTATGAAGAGACTTTTTCTCCAATAGCACGTTTTGATACTGTGAGAACAATTTTAGCTTGCCTGTACAAATGCAATGGCTTGTTTTTTAGTTTGATGTTAAATCTGCATTTTTAAATGGAGAATTGTAAGATGAGATATATGCCTCTTGACCTAAACTATTCTTAGTTGAACGCAAAGAAAAAAAGGTGTACAAGCTAAAAAAGGCTCTTTACGGGTTAAAGCAGGCTCCGCGTGCGTGTTATAGTAAAATCTTACTTTCATGATAAAGGCTTTGAAAGAAGTAGATATGAACCCGATCTTTGAGTGAAGAAACAAGGTGAAAATTATCTTCTTATTGTTTGTCTTTATGTGTATGATATGATTTATATGGGTTCTTCTTCATCTCTAATTAATGAATTCAAAGCTTGAAGGATAAGTTTGGAATGTTAGATTTAGGAGAGCTGTATTATTTTCTTGGGTTTGAAGTGATTCAAGTTAAAGATGGCATATTTCTATCACAATGGAAATATGCTACTAATTTACTTAAAAGTTTTAATATGCTAAATTGTAAGATTTCATCCACTTTAATGAATTTGAATGAGAAATTGCAAGTTAAAGATGGTATAAAACCAACAGATGAAACGAGTTTTAAAAGTTTAGTTCAAGGCTTAATTTACTTGACTCATACAAGACCAAATATTAGCTACTCTTGTTAGAGTTATTTTCAGATTTATGCATTGTCCATCAAAACATCATTTTGGAGCTGCAAAGAGAGTGTGCAGTATATTGCTGAGATAACTGAATTTGGGTTGTGGTATGGTTGTGTTTCGAAGTTCATGCTAGCTGGTTATACCAATAGTGACTGGGTTAGATGTTTGGAGGATAAGAGGAGCACTTCTGGTTATGTTTTTAATCTTGGTTCAGCTACAATTTGCTGGTGTTCTAAGAATCAAGAAACAGTGGCTTTATCTACATCGAAAGTTGAATATACAGCTACAAGTTCATCAACATGTCAAGTTATTTGGCTAAGGAGGATTCTACCGAACATTGGTCAAGAATTACTATTGGAAGCAACTGAGATTTACTATAATAACAAAGCTGCAATTGCTATGTCCAAAAATCCAACCCATCATCGAAGAAAGAAGTATGTTAAAATACGGGTTCATTTTATACGAGACCTTGTGGCAAACAACTCAATCACTTTAGAGTATTGCAGTACAAATGAACAAGTTGCAGATATTCTAACAAAGTCCCTTCCTTAAGACAAGCATGTCCATTTTAGGCTTTAACTCATTGTTTGCAACTTTGAATCAAGGGGGAGTATTAGAGAATGATTCAAAATTAATTGATTGCAGTAAAGTTATTTTTATGACTGAGATTGTTGAACAATGTTTTTGTTCCTGACTTTTTGGTTCCTTGATTTTCTCTGTTCTGTTTTGGTTATTGTACATAGATTAGTGGCAAAAAATTTTCCTTTCTTTGTGTCAAGTCTGTTAGTTTGTAAGGCCTGTATAAAGGTACATTAAGTGTTTGATTCATTGCATAAATAAGACTTAGTAATTCAGTCTTAAACTATCTTGATCGAACTTTGGTGAATCAGAATTGGATTACACAATTCCTAAATAGTGTAACTTCCTTTCTAGGTCCTTTATTCTCAGATCATACACCTATGCAAATTGAAAATTTAGCATACAATCTAGGTCGAAGAGGGCCATTTAGGTTTAACAACCTATTGATTGATGATGAGGGATTTACTAAGGCATTGCATAAAGGAATGGGATTTATGATTGAAGGTACCCTTTAGCTTGTATGTGTTTATAAGCTGAAAGCCATTAAAAGGGAGATGAAACTTTTAATGACTAGAAGACCTTGCTCCACTCAGAAAGCAGTTACCTTAGCTAGGGAGGAACTGCAAATGATTTAGCAATAACTTGAAAGGGACCCGACCATTGCTAGACTACTGAATGCTGAGAAGACCCTACTAATGTCTTATCTCTCTAAGGCAAAGGATCATGATAGTTTAATGGATTAAATAGCTGAAGTTAATTGGCTAAAAGATGACCAAAGGTGTACAAAATTCTTTTTCAATTCGATTTTATCTAAAAGGAATGCTAATAGAATCTGCTCTCTAGAACTAGAAGATGGGAAGGAAATTTCACACCCAGAGGATCTTCTTCAGGAAGCAGAGAGATATTTCAGGAGTTTCTATGGACACTCTCGGACTTTTACCAATTTAACTACTCTTGATTCCTTCATTCAGAAAAAAAAAATCACTTAGGAACATGCAGCTGCTCTCATCAAACCAGTAAATGATACAGAAATAGAAGAGGTGTTGTTTCAGATGCATCCGAATAAGTCCTCTGGTCTTAATGGTTTTAATGGTTATTTCTTTCAAAAGACTTGGCTAGATATTGGACCTATGGTCAAAGAAACTGTAAAGGAATTCTTCTCTAATGGGATTCTACTGAAGGAGATCAACAAAACCTACATTTGTTTGATTCTGAAAATTTCTTATTCCCCTACATTAGAAGACTATAGGCATATTACATGCATCAATTTTCTCTATAAGATTATCTCCAAAATCTTAGTTAATAAGCTGAAATTGGTACTAGATTTTGTGATCTCTGATAATCAGAGTGCTTTCCTACAAGGTAGAAACATTGGTGATAATTTTTTGGTTGTACAGGAGTTGATGAACTGGTACCAAAGGAAAAATAGCCCTCATAACTGTATCCTAAAGGTCGACTTTAAGAAAGCCTTTGATCACGTAGAATGGGACTTTATCTTAAGGACTCTAAGACTCTTAGGGTTCCCAGAGGTATTTGTCACTTGGGTTAAGGCATGTATAACCTCTCTGACTTACCCCATCCTAGTTAGTGGCACTCCGACAGACTCATTTAGGGTTGTAAGGGGGCTAAGATAGGGAGACTCTATCTCCTCTTATCTCTTTATTATTTGTATGGAGGTCCTCAGTCAGTTAATCTAAAAGAAAGTAGGAAACAATAAGTCCTTTAAATTTCACTCTAAATGCAAAAAGGTAGGGCTAATCAATTTATGCTTTGCGAATGACCTACTACTTTTCTCTAAGGCTCATGGTGAGTCTATTGAGCTACTCATGTCTACTTTGTCTGAATTTAGGGATCTATCAGGTCTGAAGATTAACTTCTCCAAAAGCCAGTATATTTTAGCTTCAGGGGCAAATATAATGGAGAGTAAAATCTCACAATTAATGGGAATGTACAAGAAACTTGCTCCACTGACCTATCTGGGACTTCTAATAACCACAAGACAAATACAATTTTCAAAATGTCAGCCATTGATTGATAAGATACAAAGAAGATTGGGTATGTGATTGAACAGAGTGCTCTTTTTTGGAGGGAGGCTACAACTCATAAAAGCAGTACTGAATTCCCTTCATGTCTATTGGTCCTCTAATATTTCTCTAGCTAAAGGGGTTATTAAATCTATTTATAAGCTTTTCTGAAGATTCCTATGGGGGAACCTGAATTCAGACAGGCATTTTGCTAAGGTGAAATGGCAAGAAGTTTGCAAAAGGAGAGAGGAAGGGGGACTAGGATTGATTTCAATTGCTTCCTCTGCCTTGATCAAGAATATATGGAATATTCTTATAAAGAAAGCATCTCTCTAAATCTGATGGGTACACAACTACATACTTAAAGGCTCTAGCATATAGTCTTTACCTATTAAACCCTCATTCTCTTAGCCCTTGTCCCAGCTATTAAAACTTAGACCTTTGCTTAAACCTTTAGTTTCATGCAAGGTTGGGAATAGAGAGAAGGCTTACTTGTGGTATGACAATTGGACAGGGAAGGGATCTCTAATTAGAAATCCTCAGGCACTACAGATATGGAATGATGTTCATATCAAGGCTAAAGTCAAAGCTATCATACTAAAAGGTCAATGGAACTTTCCAGCTGACCTACAGTTTCTGTTACCTGGATATAAACCTAGTCAACAAAGAGAGGACATTTTCTATTGTCTCAATCTGCCTTATAACACATTCAACATATCAAAATTCAGAAAGTGGCAAAACCGTAACAACCCAAGACAAGCTTGGTTTCCTATTGTCTGGCACAAGTCACTCATGCCTAGTTCATCTATCCACTTATGGCTTACGGTACTGAATAGATGAAGTACTACAGATAGATTACACTTCTTGACCTCTAATTCAGACTGTGTGCTATATGAGTCAGAGTCAGAATCAAGGGACCATCTCTTCTTCTAATGTCCCTTCTCACAGACCATTTGGGGGCGGATTAAGGCATTAAATTTCATTTCTACTGCAGGTTCATCCTTCACAGAAGCCATGGAATGGCTTTTAAGGCTGACCCACTCTCCTAATTATAATGAGCATATATATATCATTTCCTTCACCTCCTCCATTAAGGAGATTTGGCAAGAGAGAAATAACAGGAGATTTCAGAACAAAGCACGCACATGGGAGGAGATTCTCAACTCTCTGATTTGTGGAATAAGAGAGCAAATTCTTTGTTCAACAAGGACCGAAGGTGTATGCACTAATCTAGCATTATCATGGCGGATCAACCTCTAATGTTATGTGGAGGTTCTTAAGGAGGGATGGAAGATAGTGCTTAGTTATTGCAGGCTCGACTAAGGAAGAAGACTCCATATTAGATGAATGAAGGCCGATCCTATGGATAGTTGTCAGGAAGTCAATGCACCCTGATAAAGGGCACAAGAAGCACCCTCATCGGAGACAGGAAATACAAATACAGTCAATGATGTGCTTACTATGAAAAGTCGACTTTGTTAAAGGAAGAACATCTTACCTATAAGGTTGGCCATCTTTAACACTGCAGTCCCTTGTTCGTCTGGAAATATCAACACAAAAGACAGAAGGTCGTACGTCTGGATAGAACACGTCGGATCCTTCCAAAATGCGAGATGTTTTCTTTCAGATCTCTAATCAGAGACGCAAATGTTCAAGAACAAGAAGAAGAAACAATCACAAGCCAAATCTCTTACAGTGATAGAGTAACTGAAGAACGATTGGAGACACGATTTTAGAGTGACTCGAGAGATCTAACCTAATTAGGAAGTTTTTAGAGAAGCAGCCGGATGGGGGTGAACAATTTACCCTAAAGGAACATCTTGTCTTTTATTATTTGGGGATTAGACGTGGTTGTTTTAATGCTGTATGGTTCAGTGTCATTTTTATCCTTTATAGGGATGATGGTTGCTCTCTGTAGCATACCCTGAATAAAAGACACTCTTTTTATTTATTTATTAACGCACTTTTAACTTTTCAAAAAAAAATTTAAAGTTTTCTGATTTCAATTTTGTTCTTTGCTTTCAAACCGACAAGTTTCTCCTTCCGTTTCATGCTTTCTTCATTTAAAATCCTTCTTGACACTTGTCAATGGGCGTTGGGCTACTTCTAATTCAAGAGGTTCCCGGAGTCATATCTGTAGCATCAACTCATTTACTTGTTTGACACAAGCAAACTCTATGTGGTTTAAAAATCAATATCTGAGATAATCCAGTCAACTTTTTGGGACCTTTTAAGGAGGGTTCATCATTTAATTTGACCCTGAACTAAAAAAATCTACCCACTACGAGTTGTCTCTAATCTTCATTCGTCAGCCAAATGATCATTCACGACAACGAACAAGGTAAAATCTGCAAACTGTAGCAAGTAAGCTATTATCTTATCACTTGGACCTCCGTAGGTTACCATAAAAAGTGGAAATCCCCCATCTAAGTAATCCTAATTTGGGCATCAAGTAGTTATCGTTTCAATTGGGTTTCACCGAACAATACAATTTAGGTAACTCCCAAGAGAAATTATTGTAATCTAAAGTAGCTTGTAAAAGCTAGTCTTATGTTATTTATCTTTGTCTTACCTAAGCCTATACATAAAGGCCAACTCGTAAGGAACTCTTATGTTATTTATCTCTGTCTTACCTTAAGCCCGTACATAAAGGCCAACTCGTAAGGAACTGTCTGTTTGATCTAACTGCCTTGAACTCTTTCTTAGTCATGGTTGGTGAGTTTGAGGATTGGCATATCATAATCCTTCCTATTAGTAGAACTCGTCAACCACCTTCCCAAATGCATATTTGGAAACTGTACAGGCAAGTTGGTGTAACACAGGAACTACAAAATGTGTGTAATGGCCTATAGCTAGCTAGCTGGCTACAGCCATGCACGTGTATCGTAAGAATGCTGGAGTGTCGGCATCGAATTGACAGAAAGATTTGGAATGCAATCGGACATCTGATTATGACCCCAAACCACTTAAAAAATGAATGTACTAACTGAGACTTTGGTGTCATGTAACTTTCTCATATGCACCTAACTAAACCAAATGAATTGCGGCCTGCCACATCTTAAAAGCAACACTGATTTTACATTAACATGTCAGCTCACCAGAAATGCTCTGTGCTATGGCCTGTATTCATATGTAGCTGGTGCTTTTGGTCACTGTATATTATTACTAGTTTCAAGCATGCAATACGTAACAGAACTAAACTTTTGACCCCACTATTGGGTGGTATCTGTAACTGCTTTTGTGATTGCAATTTGATGATGAGACAAACACATGAATAGGATTTGGAGCTGTAAGTACAAACACAAGAACAGGGTTGGCAGCTGTGAGTATTTGGCTATTTGCAGCTTCTGTCTGGTAAGAAATCAAAGCTGGCAACTGCTCTAACAGTTCATATTCCTGAATCAACTATTACAGTTCAGTGCCAGGCTTTCCTAGATCTGGTCAAGCTGAGTTTGTTCGTAAGTCTAACTTTGAAGTTGTTCAGTAGCCTAATCAAAATTAATAATTAGAACGACGGATTGCAACGTTCCACCTCTATAAACATGGTCCGAAAGTCAATCTTAAGCCTTTTCTTTTCCCTTAATCTTCTGTACCTCTGTTTTACTATCATGATTAGTTTTACTAGTGCACTTTGGTCTTACGAACAGAACATGATGGGAATTAAAAATTAATCACAACGTAATTGAAACAACAAGGCACTGCCGCGTGCACTTCACTTTAATCATGTGAGAGGGCAATTCCTTTTCCTTTCCAAACTAGGTACAGCAAAATCTACTGTTAAAGCTATACAGATTATAAATACTACGGACATATAACTTCACAGAGAGGCCTACACAATGAGGCTCACATGGGACTATCCAATACCTTAGACACACACACACACACATATATATATATATATTCACTACCAAAGTAAGCACTACTCGAGGGCCTGAAGCCAAAAATTAAAAGAAAAAGATACGAAAAATCAGGAAAATTTCCCAACAGAAGGAGAGATATTTGTGATAACCCTGATCAGCTTCCTTAGAGTGCAGCAGCGTATATACAGTTATAAAGCGTTTTCTTTTTTAATCTTCGTTGATCTAAAAGAAAAAGAAGAATGTGTTGAATGGCGATCTAAGCTTTCTTATATTATTCTAATTGGTGATCAATCAGTGGTAGGAGTCTTGAAGAGGTCAAGACGTGCATCTCCCAACCTAAGAGAGTATGCTGCTTTCTTGAACTCACTCCAAGTAAAGGGCTTGTATAGACTTGGATTGTTTGGCGAGACTACTTCAGGGAGAGGAGAGATCCATGTGTTAAGCGATGGTGCTCCAAAGAACATCACTGACATCCTTGTCTTGTGTAAGTTGGCCAATGCCCTGTGTCTCACGCTCACAAACCTCCCATTTGTTAGAACCTGAACAATTCAACATCGGTGTTAGAACTTCGGTCAAAGAAATGTATAGTAATAATCATCGTTTTCCTTGTTATTTACTAACCTGCAAGGCGTCCCCAACAATCACGTAAAATCCAGTGGGGTCGGGAGGGACTGGGAGCCAGAAACCGTCTTGCAACTGGATTTGGAGTCCTGCGACGTCGTTTGATCGGAGGATGGTCAACATTTGCGGGTCGGAATGCTCTCCAAATCCAATCGTTTTGGGGGACGGGTCCCACTCCTTGACCTCTTTGACAGCGGGATAGTGATTAATCCTGATAAGTGAATCGCTCTGGACGTCCCTGATTAGCCTGCTCAACACGTGCTTGTCTAGGACCCACAATCCCTCTGCCATTAGATCAAGAATCTCACATGTCAATTCTTTAACTGACTGCACGTAATCATTCGCTGCACAACTGCAAGATTTGTGAAGCCCTGTTACTTCAGGAGCACAATAGGGAAAAGAAATATGTACATGTTGCACCATTGGCTTATAATTGCAAGACTGAATTATGGATAGATTATTCTCTCTGAAAGAAGCTTGTTACTAAGATAATACTACGGTATGTACACAGTACGAAAATGGGCATATATATGTATATATATCAGACTTAAGTAAAGACTGTATTGTTTCAATAGTAGGTTAGTTTTAACATGCATGGTAAACATCTAACAGAAAAAAGAACAACATTAGTAAATTAATGTTGACTCTGCAAAGCTAGTTCCTAAGATTGTTTCCTAAAGTGGGGCGCTGTAGGGCCCATGCCCTTGTTTGGACACAATTGTTGACGGTACATAAAAGCGAAGCTAGGTCGAAACCAGACATCTTAGGAGAAAATATCGTTGTTAACCTGTATGTATATAAGTTCGTGTTGCACGTGTAGTTTTGAGTTTTGACAGCTCTAAGTCCTAATTACACTCAAATTCAACTTCCATCGAAAGCTGCCTCTCACAACAACCGAAAAGGATATATCTATTGAATGAAAGAGAGCTAACTGAGATTAAGAAAAAGGAGACGATAGAACTAACTATCTCATGAAGGATATGCAAAAGAATGGTCGACTTCAAGCGTCCATTCGGTTCTATTTTGGTGGGCAGAATTCTCTATCATGTTGCAGAGTTCGTGGGATTAAAATAATCAAACCAAATTGATTACATATATGATGAGGTCAACAATTTGAACATATTATATTGCCTAAAACAAAATTAATCAATAATTATAACTTGTATACTATATGTGATTCAACCCTTTCTTTTTCATAAAGGGAAGATGTCATTTTCTAGGATACCAAGCCTTTTACACCAAAATATGTTTCACCATTTGATATAGTCAATCTCGCTTATCCACCGGCCCTAGTTCCATAACTCAATTAAAACTTCTTAATGAATAAAAACTACCGTTCCTAAATCACGGAATAATAAGGAAGAAAGCTGAAAATGAATCAACTCTCCAGCATAAACCACGCCAACCTGCATGACTTTGATGAAACAACAACTCATGCCATTTTCTGCTGTAACCTCATCGTTTTTATCACCACTACTCTTTGCCTTCTGTGAATATAAAGCCTAAACTAATGGGAACACAAGACAAATTACTGGAGATAGGTACCTGAATTCTACAGGGTCATTGGAGATTGTTTCCGATCTCTTTGAAATGTGCAGAGGGTTGGCCTCAAGGAGAAGATATTCAAGCTCGCCAGTGTCGCCATTCCGACCAATGTTTTTGCAGCCATAACCAAAAGGATTTGCAGGTCCAGCGCGTTGCTTCTCTGAGGCTGGTTTGGAGAAAAAATCAACGGCTTCATCCTCCAACCTCGCTACTATCTCCTTATCAATCCCGTGATTTATGACCTTGAAAAAGCCGTACTCTTGGCATGCCTTAATGATCAGCTCAATCACAACTGACCTATCCTGAGACAGATCAACAGTAGGGATCCCTACTGCCATTGTTTTCCTATTTCTGCCTGGAGTCGGAGAAAGCATTACCATTCTTCTTCCCTGTAAGCGAGAAAAGAGAAGCTGTGATCTTGAAGCAATTAAGTTTAGACTTTGAGCTTTAGAGGTATATATCTATGAATGTTTGGGGTGGTACACCCTCTTTATATACTTGCCTGAGGAGGCTGTAGATGTATATACGATCATTTCTAATAGGTGGTCAGGGACTTAGTGTCTACCGAAAATTAACATTATTTTAATTGATAAAAAAATAAAAACAGAATATGCGGATATAAATTAGTACATGTTTGTATTGCGAGGTAGAACACTTTGGGTTAATTACGGGTATAAATTATTACGGTGAATTTGGGAGATGTAGACTTTGTAATGTATGACAGTCCAAAGCAGAATATTAGTGAAAACCAGAAGGATTATAAAAAAAAAAAGGAGAAGAAAAGTCTTATCTCCACGCACGCAGAAACTGGGCACGTGGCTGGGGGAATAGTGAGAGGTTGGGTTTGGGTTTCATATGGTGAGAGGTGGCTTACATTAGGTAGGGAGGAAGTTGGGGCCAACCTGGTAGCGGCTGTTTGTCTCCTCTAATTGTCAATTTCTGGCAATAAGCCTCATTGGCCGTCTTCATTTACACTTGACGCTTTCTTTCTTATGTGTAGTTAAGCACAAGTTTTTAATTGATCGGATGGAATTTAATTGTCAATTCATGTTCAAATTAAGTATAACTGCATAACAATATCCAAGTAATTAAATAAAATCATAGATTGTTTAGGACCTCTTTGATTCCGCCTTCTAATTACCTCTATCCAATCCATTGACAAATGAAGGAATCATAATAACACATAAATGCTTCATCAAAATTATCTCAAATTGTCTTTGGTGATTCCGACAATGCATTTTATATTTACGAGATTGCAAAACTTTCCTTAGACTGTTCGATGAAGCTTTGATCGGAAATTTCTTAGTACGTATGATGCAACCCCAAGGAAATTAAAGAAATGGTCAAGTAATACAGTTGTTTATGAACTAGGGGGTATCGAACTAAACAAGAAAAAGAAGGCTGCACGAAAACATAAAGCTGTACATGTGTTTAAAAGGCCAATTAAGGAATAATCGGGTGAGATTCGTTGGATTAAGGTAAAAGCATCTACGTACGTGTAGTGTGAAAAGAGAACAGCGTAAATAATAACATAGTTTCCCTTGTGTGAATCGTTTTTATAATTGTAGCTGCTGCGTCATGCATGGTTTATCTCTTTTTCTAGAAAAAAGAACGATTCGAATCGTTATTTCTTGCAGGACGGTGAAAGCAACCATTGTATGGAGGTATACATTGCATGCGATCGGGACTCGAGACAAACATAAAGGAGCTTTTTTACATTCTCCAATAAAAAGGAACGTATAGGACTAAACAGTACGTGAGATTGTAACACAACTTCATGTAAGCACGAAAATCTGGCGAAAATTTTGATAACACAAAATGAAACAACTCTAAGAAAACACAGGACGAAATGAAGTTTTACCACTAAATTGGACACGATTATTATGAAATTAAATATACTCTTATAAGTCAAATATTAATTAGATTGTCTTATTAACACAATTAGGGATTGGGCCTGGCCCAAATTTGAGCTCAACCTTACGGCTTCTGCCTGAGCTCAAGTCTAGTTCTGCCTGACCTGATTTTATTTATTTTTAATTAAAAATAAAAGTGAAGTTATTTTTCTTATAATTGTTAGATCTTGGATTTGGATAGTTTAAGCCTGAGACTTAATTTTTTGAAATAATCAAACTCAAAATTCGGTCAACCCAAGTTTGACTCCTTGATCTCAAGCTAGATCTGGGCTTAGATGTCATCCCAAACACAAAACAATGACTTGGTAAGAAACCTAGTACTGACTTGATAAGACACCTAGTACTCATAGGTTTAATGTGAAAGCACCTAGTACAGGGACTAGATCACCTGTTCACATGACTCTGTTCCGACTCTGTTCTATAAAAATCTATCCATTCTATTAAGATATATAGTATATATCTTTTTATTTAGTTTTGGCATTTTATTTATTAATTGAATATATAAGATATTATTGTTGTTTGACTTGGATTCAAAAAGCCACAGTGGATAATCTTATAATTGTGAAAGAATTATAAATTGAATTGGAGCCTATGTTCAGATGTATTGCTAAGGGTTTTCGGATGAACATTGGTCTTGGTGTTGTGGAATTTTAGTGTGTTAATTGACTGCTATCTTTAGTGCTCTTTGGTGTGTGCGTCAATTTTTTTATGAAAAATAGCTGAAGTCATTATAGGTGTTATGTGTTGGTGACATACGGTTGTTTTGATTTGTGAATGTAACACATCTATCTTGTGCCGTGTGTGTTCTCTGTTGGTGGTGCACGGCTGGAATTATGGATGAATGGTGTTAAAGGTTTTCGTGTGAAAATTTTCTAAACGTGAGTGTTTTTTTTTTGTGGAGCATACAACTAGGTTTGAAGCATCGAATTCTCTCATGAAGCTGTATGTTGATTGGTTGTTCTATGGATTAGTACACGTTGAAAAACTTGGCTGATTGGTTGCCATAAATGTTGATTGAATATTTGTCTTGGCTGGGTGTTGATTTTTCATTGTGGCTCATGGCTGGGACATTGAATGTGGTGCGTGGGTGTTTTTACAAGGATTAATAGTTGGGTGTGCTACTATCATGAATCAGTTTAGTGTGTAGACAACCTTCAAATCTATTTCGGGAAGTTGTTCTTCTATTTTTATCTTAAGTGTATTATTATTCTGTTCTTAGTTGATTGATCACTTTAGTTGGTTGTTTAATTGTCTTCAATTAAAAGCTGTTTATAAAAATCCTCTCTCGAGGTTAACACAAGTCGGTCGTGTTATTGGGTGTGAAATCTTTCAAGAGAAGTGAGGTTGAAAGATAGTACAAGGATTGAGTGGTGTTGGCTCAGTGAGGCCTTGTGTAAATCTATTTCACTTTCGTGAATTGATTAAGCTAGGTGAGGATTCCGCAGATGTAAGCAAGGTATGCTGAACTGCGTTAACAAATCTCAGTATCGCTTAATTTGGTATTTTTAATTTTCTGTTATTTGTGTTTGTCAGAAATAGATCAGAAAGTTTGGAAACAACCATTTAGACGGTTTTTTAATTGGTATCAGAAAAGGGTCACCAAATCAGAACTTGGTAGCAAGTTGGTGCAAATATAAGTTTCGCAAATATGGCTACAAGAGAGGGTGCATCGACCACTAGACTACCACTATTAGACGGCTCTAACTATCCTGCATCGACCACCAGACTACCACTATTGGACGGCTCTAACTATCCTACATGGAAATCACAGATGAGAGTCTTCATCCAAGCTCAAGGTACAAAAGCTTAGCATTCAGTAGTACATGGGTGGACGCATCAAATGATCACTAACAATAAAGGAGAGGCAGTTCAAAAAGATCCATCTGAATGGATAAAAGTCGAAAAAGAAAGTGCACTTGGAAACTCACAAGCAATGCTTGCAATTTTTAGTGTTATTGATGAAGGACGCTTCTTAATGATATCAGCCAGTGAATCAGCTAAAGAAGCATAAGATACTTTACAGACTATTCATGAAGGGTTCAAATCTGTGATAGCGTCAAAACTACAAATGTTAGCTGTGAGGTTTGAAGAACTGAAGATAGATGAAAATGAGACTATTGGGGAATTTCATGAAAAATTGCGTGATATTACGAATCAGGCACATCAACTCTGGAAGAAATATTCCAATCGAAAACTAGTCAAGAAGATGTTGAGATCACTACCTCCGAGATTTATTCTGAAAATTGCAACAATAGAGCAGGCCCATAACATTAATGATCTGTAATTGGAGAAGGTAATTGAAATTCTTACAAATTTCGAAATGAATCTCTTAAGAGGTAAGAAAGAAAGAAGCAAAGGATTAGCATTACAAGTTGAAACTGGAAAAGGAGTGAATGATGCAGAAGATGAATCTGATGAGAATGAGGACTTGGTACTATTCACTCGAAATTTTGGTAAATGGCTGAAAAGAATGAAAAAGGATAAACTTAAGTTTAGACAACATGGTGGGAGTTCATCGAACAACTTCAAACAACAAGCCAAAACTCAAAAGGGTGAAAAGAATCCATTGTCATGAGTATCAAGGCTTCGGGCACGTTCAAGCCGAATGTGCTAATAGTTTGAAGAAAAGAAAAGAAAATTCCTTTACGAGCACTTTGAGTGAGAATGAATCTGAGAGTGAATATAGTAGTGAAGAAGAAATCTTTAATGGTGTTGCGTTAGTTGCTTTATACAACAAAAGTCTAGTTACTTGCTTAACAGTAACTGCGAAGGAAGTAACTGAAGACGAAAAAGAGGGAAAATCAAAAAATTTCGAGAAAAACACAGATAACTTAGCTTAAGGCCTAATATCATATTAGAATAGTGATGAAAGTAGCCTAGATAATAAAAAGAAGAATATTTACGAGGCTTACAAAGCTATATATGAAAAATGGATGAAAACGTGTAGAAAGAATGAAAGGTTGAAGGAAGAGAATCTCTCCATGAAAAATATCATCCAGGACTTAAAGAAGAAATTGATGTTAGCATTAGATGAACTTGGTGAAGTTAGACTAGATTAGTAAGTACCGAAAAGGGATTGAGAATGTTGAATGGAGGCACAGAAAAGTTAGAAAAGTCAATGGAAATTGGTAAGGTTAAAGGGAATCTTCAAGACATTAGCTATAAGGGTGAGTACCCTAAGGTCAATGAGGAGAAAAATAATATATCTAGATCTGTCCAAGAAGAAACATCGAGAAAGAATAAAAAATTCATACCCATGTGTCATTTTTGTGGAGTTATCGGGCTTATAAGGCCAAGATGTTACTAGTTACTACAGATATTGTTTCAAAGAAGACAAAGCCAAAGAATTCTATGTCCCTCATAAAAATCTCAACATCAACCCTTAGTACTGAAATCCACTTGGGTTAAAAAGAGTCAATCTCAAGCTGTCGTGGTTCTTAAATTGATGAAGGCAACTTTGAAAATTTTTTAGTATTTTGATAATAGATGTTCATACCACATGACAGGGGAAAAGAATTATTGAACCGATTATCAGAGTTGTATAGATGGCCATATGACCTTCGGAGATGGAAAATACATAGTATTTTGATCTAACATTTCAATTATTCCATGTTTCTGTAGTAACATATTGTTCCATGTCCAAAATATGAAAGAAAGAGGTGTTTCCACAACTCTACCACCTAGTGAATTCTGTTCCACTTAATCCCTCTATTTCATGGCCACATATCTGTCAGCCTAAATAGGGTTAGCCTTTATTTTCTCTTTTCTGTAGTTTTGGAGGAAGGATTCCTCTACCTTACTTTACTAATGCAAGGCAGTCAACTCCATTTGTTAGAACAACTTCCATTAAGTCTGTAGACCTATCCTTTTTTCTGTCTTTATAAAATTTTGTTTGTTTTCGGAAAGCAGGATTCGGCTCAAGATTACCCATTTTTTAAGAAGGCTTCGTAATTGGTAAAGGAACATTATGTGTGGATGGATTGCCTCCCCTCAAGAATGTGCTCCATCTCGATGGACTAAATCTAATTTGGTGAGTATAAGCCAACTTTGTGATGATGGTTAGGTAAGATAAATTTACAAATGATGAATGTAGGGTGCTAACTGAACAAGGAGAATGTCTTGTAAGCGGCAAGCAATCAGCCGACAATTGCTACATGTTGCAAGTCATGACCACCTATAAATCAACCATACATTACATTAACATTGATCTATGGCATCAAAATCTTGGACACGTAAACTTTGACCTCATTAGCAAGTTGACAAAATTGGAAGCTATGAAAGGTCTGCCCACAATGAACAAAGAAGGGAACTCAATTTTTAGTGCGTGCCAAATGGGTAAACAGATAAGAGTGCCACACAAAAAGGTTATATATGTTACCTCATCACTCATACTTGAATTGATTCACATGGATTTAGTTGGTCCAACACAACATGATAGCATTGGTGGATTGAGATATTTTTTAACTTATGTTGATGATTATTCGAGATATACTTAGGTATCAATTTTGAAAGAAAAATCAGATGCTTTCAAGGCTTTTAGAAGCCTATGTCTGCAAGTCATAAATCTGAAAAATATGGTTGTATTGAGAATTAAATCAGATCACTGAAGGGCATTTGAGAATACAAGCTTTGATGACTTTTGTGATGAGTATGTCATCATACAAGAATTTTCAACACCTAAAACTCTATAACAAAATGGAGTTACTGAAAGGAAAAATAGAACACTTCAAGAAATGGCCAGATCTATGTTGAATGGAAGAAAATTGTCAATGCGATTTTGAGCTGAAGCTTAATATAGCATGCTACATATGTAAAAGAGTTTATCTTCGAAGCATCTTGAACAAGAAATCCTATGAACTTTGGAATGGAAAGAAACCATATGTGAGTTATTTTCATGTTTTTGGCAGTAAGTGCTACATTCTTAAAGATCAGGATCAGCTTAGAAAATTCAAGAGCAAAAGTAATGAAGGAATCTTCATTTGTTATTCAACTTACAATAAAGCTTACCGAGTGTATAATTAAAGAACCAAGAAAGTGCTAAAGTCTATAAATGTTGTGAAAGATGATGTACCTCTGTTGAATGATCAAGTGGCAGAAGAAAATCTACATAATTAACTCTTCGAACCAGCTCATACAAGCAATGAGACAAGATTGAAAAATTGCCCAAATCTGTAGTTAGTTGCTACTGAGGAAGTAACTGCGCGAATTGAAGAACTGTCAGTTACTTCAGACGCAGTTACTTCAGATGATGAATCAACCAAAACATTTGATGCTAAAATTGTTCCTTTAAATGTTCAAAACTTGAGATAAGTTGATTTGAACTGGGATTCTCCCTCTCAAATTAGAAGAAATCATCTAGCAAAGAAAGTCATTGGAGATGTCAATGAAAGAAGAAAAATAAGGGAAAGAAAAATGGTTAATTATCGAGAACTTGCGGGTTATTTATACTACACCTCTTCTTTCGAGCCAAAAAATGTTAAAGAATCTCTAAAAAATGAGTTCTAGACAGTAGCTATGTAAGATGAATTGATCCAATTTGCACAGAATGATGTATAAGAATTAGTGCCAAGACTATCGGATGCTAATGTGATTAGAGCAAATTGGATGTTTCAAAATAAAACAGATGAAAAGAGTAATGTAACCAGAAATAAAGCAAGTTAGTAGCTCAGGGACATTCTCATGTTGAAGGAATAGACTTTGACGAAACCTTTGCATCGGTGGCATGACTTAAGTCTATCAAACTATTATTAGGTATAGCATGCGTGAAGGGGTTAAAGCTTTATCAGATAGATGTAAAGAGTGCTTTTCTGAATGGGTTCATACAAGAAGAAGTGTATGTCGAGCAACCAAAGGGATTTATCAATTCAGCCTATGCAGCCCACGCTTTTAAGCTAAATAAAGCTCTTTACGGTCTCAAACAAGCACCGAGGGCTTGGTACAAAAGACTTACACAATATCTCATCAAGCAAGGATATGAACAAGGTAATGTTGACAAATCTTTGTTTATTAAAAAAGTTAGATCTAACTTGGTAATTGCTCAAATCTACATTGATGACATTATGTTCAGTTCTACTCATTCGAAGGTAGTAGATGAATTTATTGAATTAATGACATCTGAACTTGAGATGAGCATGTTAGGTGAACTGAATTTCTTTTTGGGTTTGCAAATTAAACAAGTGAATGATGGAATTTTTGTTTCACAAACCAAATATGCCAAGAGTTTAATAAAGAAGTTCAATCTTGAGAATGTCAGACATGCGAGAACACCTATGAGTGTCTCAACGAAGCTAAATAGTGATGAGAATGGTAAAGGTGTTTATGTCAGTTTATATTAGAGCATGATCAAAATTCTATTGTATTTGATTATAAGTAGGCCAGATATTTGTTATAGTGTCGGTGTATGTGCTCGCTATCAAGCCAATCCGAAAAAAACACATCTGATGGCCATCAAGAAGATTATCAGGTATGTAAGCAGAACATCTGATTTTGGAATGTGGTATACTTCTTACTCGACATCTTATCTAGCTAGATATAGTGATGCAGATTAAGCTGAAAATTTAAACGATCAGAAAAGCACTTTAGGAGGTTGTTTCTTCTTAGGAAACAATTTGATCTCTTGGTATAGTAAGAAGTAGAATTCAATTTCGCTATCGACCATAGAGGCTGAATATATCGCTGTAGGTAGTTGTTGTTCACAACTTCTTTAGATGAAACAAATGTTAGAAGATTACGGGATTAATCAGAATGTGTTGACAGTCCTATGTAATAATAAGAGTGTTGTAGAGATATCTAAGAATTTGGTTTAGCATTCAAGGACAAAACACATCGATCTGAGGTACCACTTTATTTGAGAGGTTGTGGAAAGCAAAATAGTCACTTTGTCACATGTATCTAAGGAAAAGCAGTTGGCGGATATCTTTACGAAACCTCCTGATGCAGTAAGGTTTAAACTTCTTCGGGGGGCTTTTGGACTTTGTGTTTTACATTATTGATGTATTAAAAAAACAAAATGTTGCGTTTTCATCCAAGGGATTCAAAATCCCTATTTCTATTATCGCCTGCGCCCCTCATCCCCTTCTCATATCTGTCAACTCTCAAGCTCCCAAGCACTCTCGTGGTTGCATTGAAGGTTTCTTCACCGTGGGAATATCATTTGTGTCAGACTTAAGGAACACCACTATTGAAGCCTCATCCCCTTCTCATCTCTATCGGGTCTCACGCTCCCAAGCACCCATGTTATTGTATTGAAGACTTCTCTATCGTGGACTTAGCATCTATGTGGGATCTATGGAACTTCATTAAAGACTCATTTTTTTCTCTACGATACTGCTCCTTTTCATTTCACGGTAGCTCCATTTATTGATTTTGTTTGGGTCTTTGTTGTTTTTCTAATAATATGGGCAAGAAAAAAGAGAAAATGTCCTCTTCAGTGTTAGAAAAGAAAATAACAACTCCATCACATCGTTTAAGTCGATTAATGCTTAACCAACACCTGGAAAAAGACTCACCGGGGCTGGGTCATCTTCTACTACTCTCATTGATATTCTCGACACTACTTCTGTTCAGGAAAGAGTACCAGATCCAGATGATGACGTTGCTTGGGTCATATTATCCATAATTAAAGACTCTACTTTAGATTCCAATGAGACTCCCGCAGCAGCTGCTCTACCCATTGCGCCTCCTACGGCTCCTCAGAAACGTACAAAGGAGCAAGGTCGAAAAATAGTCCGACCACCTCGATGCATTTCTTCTGTCTGCCTGACAATGGACGATGCGATTTTTTTCAAGTTCTACTCCTCCGCAACTAAATAGAAATGGGCGACTCTCAACACTTTCAGGTTCGTTCTCGATCGTCTAATCAATTTAGAGGATTTTTAACAGCATGGACTGGACACTTTATTATCAGAGAGACATTTACTGCAAGCCTCACTGCTTCCGAAGCACTATGACTTAGATTTGGTAAAAGAATTTTACTGCAATTTTACTAGTGATATTTTGAATGGGACTACTTTGAGTTATAGATCAGTATATGTGTGGAGTTGGATAGTACGTTTTGATGCTGATCGTTTGAATTTGTTTCTAAGATTTGATAATATAATTAGTGATCACCTTTATGATGATAGTTGGAATGTGTCAAATGATTTAATTGCTACTATATTAATTGGTGGAAAATTGATTACATGGTCGTCTAGCTCTGTGCTTCATTCTTCAATGCTTACCTAAAAGTATTTCATGCTCTTTAAGTTAGTAGTGACCAACTAGATGCCAAGCACACACATTGTCTCTGTTTACTTGTCGCAGGACAAATTGATTTATCCAATTAGTACTGGGGTGCGATTCAATCTTGGACGTCTCATTATTGAAGCTATATTGGCCATTGAGAGTAAGTCATATTCTTTAACACACTTTCCTTGCCTAATCTCTCAATTTTTATATACAAATGATGTTCCCAGGATGGAGTCGAGTATACTTGAGTTGGTGTCCTTGATAAACATTTATCCAAGGATTTTTAGGCAACTACACGGGTAGTGGATTTGTCGTACACCACATTTGGCCCCTCGAATGGCTCGGGGATAACTTTTGTCAATCCTTATGTAGCTCTCTTTACTGAAATTGAGATGATTGGAGGCATTATTCAAGTGGCAAGTGACACTCTTTGTCACATAAAGCAGCGAGTTCTACGATTTTATCTTTTTGGCATATGTTATCCCAAAGGGGGAGAAGATAAGACTTGAATTGAAGTTGTGTTTGATTTATTTCAATTGTGTTTGATTTGTTTGTGTTTTATTGGGTCTTGGATTGAGGGGGAGCATTGTGAATTCCATATTCATATGTCCAATTATGTTATTTAGGGGGAGCTTAACAGTTGTGACAAAAATGCCAAAAAGGGAGAGATTATTAAGATATATAGTATATATCTTTTTATTTAGTTTTGGCATTTTATTTATTAATTGGACATATAAGATATTATTGTTATTTGACTTGGATTCAAAAAGTCATAGTGGATAATCTTATAGTTGTGAAAGAATTATATACTAAATTGGAGTCTATCTTCAGATGTATTGTAGTAATCACGTGTGTGAGTGTTGAGGGGTATCACTAGAATTTCTGAAGAGTGGCTAAAGGTTTTCGGATAGATATTGGTCTTGGTGGTGTGGGATTTCGGTGTGTTAACTGACGACTATCTTTAGTGTTCTTTGGTGGGTGCGTCAATTTTCTTTTGTGAAAAATAGCTAAAGTGATTATGGGTATTCTGTGTTGGTGACATAGGATTGTTTTGATTTGTGGGTGTAAAGCATCTGTCTTGTGCTGTGAGTGTTCTTTGTTGGTAGTGCACGGTTGGAATTCTGGATGAATGGTGTTAAGGTTTTCGTGCGAAAAATTGCTAAACTTGAGCGTGTTTTTTTTGTGTGTGGAGCATACAGCTGGGTTTGAAGCATCGAATTCTCTCATAAAGTTGTATGTTGATTAGTTGTTCTATGGATTGGTACACATTGAAAAACCTGGCTGATTGGTTGCTACAAGTGTTGATTTACTATTTGTCTTGGCTGGGTGTTGATTTTTCATTGTGGCTCACGACTGGGACATTGAATGTGATGTGTGGGTGCTCTGCCAAGGATTAATAGTTGGGTGTGCTACTGCCGTGAATCAGTTTAGGGGTAGATGACTTTCAAATCTATTTCGGGAAGTTGTTCTTCTCTTTTTATCCCAAGTGTATTATTGTTCTGTTCTTAGTTGATTGATCACTTAAGTTGGTTGTTTAATTGTCTTCGACTAAAAGTTGTTTAGAAAAATCATCTGTCGAGGTTAACACGAGTCAGTTGTGTTATTAGGTGTGAAAATCTTTCACGGGAAGTGAGATTGAGAGATAGTTATAAGGATTGAGTGGTGTTGACTCAGTGATGCCTTGTGTAAATCTATTGCACTTTCGTGAAATTGATTAAGCTGGGTGAAGGCCCTACAAACGTAGACAAGATGTACTAAACTGTGTTAACAAATTTCGGTATCACTTAATTAGTGCTTTTAATTTTTTTGTTGTTTGTGTTTGCCAAAAATAGATAAGATAGTTTGTGAAACAACCAATTATACAGTTTTTCACATTCAATAAATGAAGACCACAAAAAGTGAAGAGATCAGACCGGAATAGAGGACACACCAAATTTCGGAACAGAGGATGTTGCGTCCAATGTTGCGTGCCTGGTACATACATTTCTCTTTAGGTAATAAACAATATTTTATGAAACTTTTAGGCATATAAAAAGATAGTAATGTCACGTATTGCATTCAATGGTGAGAATCACATTAAGTTGATAAGAAAGATGGAAAGACATCGAGATTCCAATGTTTGTCAATAAAAAAATGACTGCTGACGCGTTCTTCCATTTGCCAAGTAGGTTGCGACTTTTAAGAATCCCTCTACTTTCCATTCACGTCCATTATCTTTGTCAAGGTCGAAAATAGGCGTAAATTGACCAGGAGGGGTGAAAACATCAGAGCTAACGTTAAGTTAATGACAGATTTAGACCAGGGCTTTGATCTGGCTAGCTAGGCATCTAGAAGCATACCATGCAAGTGCTCGCTCTATTCATACCTTGAAAACTTCAAATTAGGTAGATGGATAGGAACCAAAGTAATTGATCACGGTTGAAATAATACTTTATCCACTCCTCACAGGATGTTAACATCCTAGGAAAGCATGTTCGGATTGGGTTAAGGATAAGTAGTTAATTTATACCAACTTTAGAAATTATATTGAACTACTCTTATTCTTTTCGCTTCATAAAATCTCATTTTATGTGCATGAAAACCTCTAAATTTGTTTTTTTTTCTTATTAATAAGAATTTGACTAAATTAATTCATTGTAAGTATAGTATTAGGTGCATCAAGTTAGGGGAACTTAGACACTTATGACATCAAAAGGGACCCTTGATCAAACTCAATACTTGTCATACGGGAACTTGGAAGATACGCAAGTGTATTATGATTGTAAACAGAAAGGAATAAAACAGAAACTGGGACCATTCCTTTTATATGACCAACAAAACAGAACCAACTAATTAAACTAGATTTAATCCCATTACGAAACTGCAGTTGGTCACCCAACTTAAAGACCGCATATGGCTTAGAACTACAACAACTATTTAATTCAACCCTTACGAACTGTGAGTATCCGAAAGATCTCATCTAAGTGTGTGCGCGTGCACGCATTTTATGATACACAAAAAAAAAGTGAAAATGGAGTTGGGAATCTTTGTTAAGACTTCTGTTATAAAGAAATCAGAATGCGGGTTTTGTGGGTGAGCACCGCTAATCTGCTTGACTTTTCCTCATCAATGTTCACACTATTCCTTGTTCTTTTATTCCTTTATTGAAACATGTCGGGTATCATATTGATTCTTAAGACGTGTGGTCTTCTAAAGTCTGAAACCTTAGATCTACCTGCCGATTTCAAGTGAGGCATTTCAGGAGGCGGATGTCGGGATTCTACAAGAGACTTTGATTCCTGGAACACAAGATAATCTCGTCGCATTGTAGACAGCTAAATTTCGAACTTGTCGACAACAAGTTACGAACTTTTCGTTGCAATGTGTTCAGTTTTCCTGTTTAAGTTAGTTACTATATTAGACTTTGGATTCTATATAACTTAAAAAAACCATAAAAATATTTTTTATTTTTTGTCATTTAATATATCATTAACTGAATATATATTGTTTAATTATTTAATATTTATTAATGATAAAAATTATGAATAATATAACACAATTAATATTTATTTTAAAAATAAAATAATTTTCAAATTTGAAAACTATTTAGTTATTGTATTTTAAACTTAAGGTATCTGAAAATACATATATTTCAAATAACATTGGTTTCAATAACTAAAATAAATATTAGTTTATAATTCATAATGTTATAGTTTTTAATAAAATATAATAAATTATTGTTATTTATTAATAGATATTATATAAGAGATCAAAATAAACTTAATTAATTTCCAAATTTTATTTAATATGTAATTGTCATCTAAAATAAAAGTGTGACAACATCAATGTTAACAACTAAATATATTTTAGTTTTATTTTAAAATAAAAATAAAACTAAACAGCTCTTAGTTTCGAATAATAACATGACTTGCCAACTCAATACTCTTGTTTCTTACCGTATTGAGAGCTATACTCGTTCTATATGGACCCCTGGATCAAATTAAGTATTACTAATTTTGTCATAATTCTTTTATTCTCCTTCAGTTCATAACCTGTTTCTGATGATTTTCACAATTCACAAGGCCTTGATTTGGTAGTGAAGGCCGGCCAAGCGCCATACATGTAGACAAGAAGAAATTGTAAAGAAAGTGGGTAGGAGTCAGCCCATTTTCAGCATCCAATTATATCTAACAAACAACAGGTCCTCTGCTATTCCTAGATTGCCATGTGGCATTTTGTGGAATTACGTGTATGTTCCTTGATCGCTACTGTCCTGTGAGATACCGTCGATTGACATTCGACAAAGATATGCCATTTCTCAAGCTTTTGGACCTTTTTGTTCTTTTGCTTTTTTGCCTTTTTAATTCGATTCTTAAGCGTCTCTTGCCCTCCGTATACTAGTTCTCTTGGACTTAAACTGCAACGCACGCCATGTGTGACCCACTGATTATTATTTTTCATTAGGGTCATCGCTAATTCTATCACTAGCATGACATCCAGATAACCATTGGATGAGATGATGTATGCCTATATCTCTTCTCTCGCGATGCAAATAGCATTACTTATGGGTGGATGTTGATGTGTAGTTCAACTGTTAAGTCTCTAACAAATGGAGGATAAGTCTAGCAATTATCGGGTACACGAGAGGTTCTGATGATTAGCCGTCAGCAATAAAATAAATAATCTTGATTTTCTTAATGTTTTTAATACAAAATCATATCCGAAAAACCCAGTATATGAATTTGATAATATTGCTACACTGTATGGATAAACCAATTAAGTAGGAGTAGCTGCGAGAGAAATCGTTCTTCAGTCAGCAAGTTGGCTTCAATCAACAAAGATATCAAGTTTTGGTTATTTTAAACGATCTTATGTTGAGTGTGAGGAATATGAAAGCATCTGACAAGTAAGTCCGAATAATTTCTAATAAAATCTTACAATTGAAGTGATCACTTGCATCTACAAAAGGGAATTCAAATGGTTTGCACAAGCGTGACGAAATTAAAATCTGTGGCCCGTTGACATATATTTCTTGTTGTCCAACTTACAAATTAGTCTACAAATAATCATAATCTAATCACACTGATGATGATAGTTAGATTGACTATAGATTATAAGGACTAAACAGTAGTTGGCAGGTGGCACTACTTTGCAAACCTTCTCCTAATTTTCTAATTGAATTGGGACATAAGTCTATCCCAATCTAATCATAATTCTCTCCGAGCGGATAGTCGTACCTGCAATCACTTGATTGGCATGAGATTGCTACCACTGCATCTCCGATGTTTCCTAATTAAACGTCAATCACCTTGGACCAAAAACGGGTCAAGTTTGATATATTCATACGTACACATCGCTATTGTTCTGTTTATACTTGAAGGAGAACTGTATTATTCCGTGCTAGTGCAGTGACTTGATGGAGCTATTATATGATCACTAGTACCGATCACTTTCCATATTTCGTGGACTATTCCAGCTGAGTTCAGCGCAGTGCTCCAGACTCGTTATAATTATCGGAAATGTTGGCGTATGTCTTTGCAGTCAATTTTGATTGTAATTTTAATCGTATAAAATTTGTTTTATTCAATAAAAAGGTATTCTTTATCTTTGTATATTTTAATTATTTAATTATTAATCATAAAGATAAAATCCCTGGAATAATTGTTATGCAATTAGAAATTATAATGTGAT
>JAOQMS010000178.1:7485571-7506309 GCA_027563885.1 Erythroxylum longipes
CCTATAAGAGGTTATGTAAATATTTGTCTAAAGGAAATAGTGTAAAGTTGTTTGGATTAATGCAATGAATGGTTTTAGAATTTAGTAACTTTCGATTATGTTAGACGATGCCATGTATAATTTGGTTTTGCTTTTGATGTAACATGCCATTATCATAGGATATGTAATTGAATATGCTTGAGTATGTATCATGTGGTACTGGGATGTTGCACATTAGCATTTGACTTCTCTTGTTGAAATCTAGGTGGACCTTGACTTTTCAGTTGATTACCCATATTGTTTGACCAAGAAAATTTTGATTGGTTCCTTTACCCAGAATCGTACATGTTAGAGTAGGGTTTATTTCCTCCTCCTCGACTAAATTGTATACCCATATAGTTGAGTGCTTCATATTATTTTTTTGCATCAAGAAGAAATCAGTGGTAACATAATTATCTTGTTTGCATAATTCGCATCCATGTTGAATTGCTTTAATTGGAGTAAATGAAGAGGCTTTTAGGTTGCTAAGTTATCTTGTTAAGTTATTAGTCTTAGCCCACATTGATGTCATTGAATCGACAGCAATGACTCCCTTCTGATCACAGAAATTCAATTGCTATCTGCTTCTATTTGATGTCAAAAGATAGCTATTATTCTCCATCTCCTCTAGCAAGTCCTCTGCTTCCTCAACTGTCTCCTCATCAGAGATCCTCCAGAAGCTGCATCTATGATGCCTCTCGTGGTGGGTTAACTCCATTGTAGAAGGTTTACAATAGGAATTCTTTAGGTAAGTTATGGTGAAGACATCTCTTTTACAAATCCTTGTAACGTTCCCATGCTTCATATAGTGACTCCTCGTTATTTTGTTGGAAATTTGTGATCTTCTTTATTAACCTTTTCGTCATTGTTAGAGTTATCCAAGAATAAACGCACCAGCTGCTCCCATGTCGTGATGTTCGTTAGGTTTAAAGAGTGATATCATGCTTTGACTCTGTCCCTTAATGCGAAAGGAAATAGCCTCATCCTAACAGAATCTTTCCACATTCCATTATATCATAAGGTATCTTATATTTAGAGAAATTTTTGTAGATAGGCGTTAGGGCCTTCTTTAACTAACCTGTAGAACTGCACATTAGTCTGCAGTATATTCAACAATTCTGGCTTGATCTTAAATGACATTACTTGTACTGGTAGTCAAGTGATGCCTTGATGTATAGCGTTAAACCCTGGTCTTATGAAATCTATTAGGGTTCGTTGTTGGTCTCCTTGATTATATTCTTCTGCCATCATTTTTTGGATCTCTTCTTATCATCTCGGTCTTTAGATTTCTTGTTCCTGTCTTGTGATGTCAAGTGCTAAATTTTTATCAATCTTGCTTGAACTTCAAGTAATTCATGTGTTCATGCAGTTGCAAAGACACAAAATGGCAAAAAATTCCTTACATTAAAGGAATCCAAATAGTCCTAAACTAAGTCCCCGATAATGGCAACAAAAACTTTATTAAGCAAGTTTTATATATAATAAAACCCTCAATACACCACAAGTATACGAATCGTATCTTGTAGTATATAAGGTTATTGTTCCAAAGAGGATTATGCTAGAACAAGTTTAAACCTAGCCTTTCCTAAGGTAACACGAAATTGATTGTTTTTATAAAATTAAATAACAAAAATTGAAACAAATAATGAAACAAAACCAATACACAAATAAGAAATGAGTTGCTAATTAATTTATTGATCAAAGATGAATGCTTAGGACTTATTCTTTCTTTATTTTGTTTCCTTAATTATTATTGATCCAATTATATTTTGATCCTAGATTTCGTAATTTGTTGATTACTCTCTCTCAAGACCTAGTCAATTAACCTTAATTGAAACTGAAAATTCCATATTTGCAACCTCTTAATCCACAAAACTTTCCCTAATGTTTTCAATTAGATCTGAAGTTATCTATTGGATAATGATTTTCTCACACAAGATCTCTCTTTAAATGATTGTTAATTTGATTATTGTGGGAATATTAAACTGCCAACTCTTATTGCACAATCTAATCTTATTACTATTGACTCACTCTTTTTATTTTTTGTCAAGTATAAGGATGCATAATTATCACAAACAGTAGAATATGTATCGAATCAATAATAATCAAAGTCATACAATAAATATAGAATCAATCCTAATCTAAAATTTAGAAACTCATGAACATGGTAAACACCTTGGAATTCATATTACACATCAAGATTGATGAAATAACTAGAGGAAAAGAAGAAAAACTCTTGTAGGTTTTGATTTGGAAAGCTAGAATTCTTGGACATTCTTCTTGATCTCCCATATTTGATCCACTTTACTTTATTGGCTGCTGCATTTTTAGTGTTTTTAACTTTTTAAAAAAGTGTATTAGGGTCTTTGAGTGTAACTAGGGTTTTCCCATTTTAATCAGCTCCAAAAAATGCCCTCAAACCCTCAAATAGATGAAAAAACTCACACTTGCGAAGTATCTCTCACTTTTGTGACATGGGAGTCACGATCATAGGTCTGGGACATTTCACTCTTTCAATTATTTGATTTTCAACACTAACAAACACATCAAACACCTCATAAAAACATAAAATTAATATTGAAATCATGCTCATAATCATTCAAAACCGAACATAAACAAACACTCACATTAACACAATCTTAAGCCTATACATACGATAATCATCTAATAAACACCTAAAAACACAATAAAAATTGTATCAAAACATAGTATTAACTATACCTATCATTGCACTGTTTGACAATAAGAAAAAGTTTTTTTGAGGATTAATGCGTAAACTAGATAACTCTTTGAATCTTTGAAGGGCACTCATTAGTAATGAAATTGAATGAATATCAACTTTACTCAACAAGATAAGATCATCTGCAAAACGTAAACTTTTTAGAGAAATCAATTTACAGTTGGAGTGATACTTGAATTTAGGGGCTGTAGAGACTTTATGTTTCAACAATATTGTGAGGACTTCCTTGCAAATGAGAAAAAGGTAAGGGGAAAGAGGATCCCTTTGCCTTAATCCTCTATATCCCTTGAACATTACTGTTGGATTTCCATTTATCAAAATTCCAAAAAAAGTAGTGGTAATGCATGATTGATTCCATTTGGTGAACATCTTGGGAAAACTTATAACTTTTAGGGTCTGTATAATAAAGTTCCAGTTGACACTATCAAAGGCTTTATAGAGATCCACTTTAACTACACAGTTCTGTGGCTTATAGCCCCTAATGTACCCTTTCAATAGCTCCTGCAATATTACGATATTATCTTCAATATACATATTGCTCAATAATGCCCTTTGGTTCTCATTAATTATGAATTTCAAAAATGATTTTAGCTTAGTAGCTAAGAGTTTAGATATGGTCTAATAGATGAAGTTTGTATAAGAAATAAGTTTGTAGTCACTCAAGGAGATAAGATTAGGAGTCTTGGGAATTAAGAACAAGAAAGTTTTGTTAATCTCTTTCAGTAGAACCCATTTTTTGAAAAAAATCATGTCTAACTTCCTTGATGAATTTACCTATTTTATCCCATATTTTTTTAGAAATTCCCATTCAGACCATATGGACCAGGAGCCTTTGATCCATTCATCTTAAATACCATTTCCTCTATTTCTTTATCAGTGATGGGTCGGGTTAAATTATTGGCATCAACCTCTAGTATCTTGGCAGAAACAAATTGCTTTAGATCCTCCACGTTAGATTTGGTAATCCCTTCTTTTCTTATGAGAGATTTAAAAAACTCGAATGCTTCCTTGCTAATCTCATCTTATCCATATATTACTTCCCCAATATTATATTTTATGGAACAAATTTTGCTTATGCTTCTTCTTCCTGTCACTAAATTGAAGAAATACTTTGTGCACCCATCCCTATCCTTGATCCAATTGATCTTAGCTCTCTAATGTAGCAAGGAACAATGGTTGTCCATTACTTGTATATATTTCTTAACAGCTTCCCTTTCTTTATTAGTTAAATTCCCATCACTTGGATTAACTGCTAGTGAATTTTGAATTAAGGAGAGTCTATTTCTTACATCCTCAATCTTTGTTTATATGTTTTGTCCTTCTAACATTCAACATCTTCAGTTCATATTTTATAGTCTTTAGCTCTTGCTAAAGGTAAATTGGTTAGTACTGAGAACATCTATCTCCAACCCCTTGGTTATAGCTTTTTGAAACCCGTCCACATTAACAAGGAAATTATTAAATCTGAAGGGGTTTTTAGTACTAACCCTTTTAAACAGATTGTGAACCTTGATAGGAGTGTGATTAAAGAATCCTGGATCCATAAAAATAGCTTTACTTTATGAGAAAGTGACTAACTAATCCACATTCACTAAAGCTCTATCTAGCTTCTTTCGAATAAACCAATTTGAGCTTTGATTATTGTTCCAACTGAACCAATAACTTTTATATCTTAAGTCAATTAGTTCCACATCTTTAGCACAATCAGATGAATCCATATTGTAGTTGAGCAAGTTACAATTCCCTTATACATCTGACTTATGGAGAGTGGTTTTTAAATCACCACATATAAGCCATGGTCCACTTACAAATGTTTTTAATCTTCTCAGTGAGGTCCATATTTCAGATCTTTGAAAAACTTTATTAAATCCATATGCACAAGTAACTAGAGTAGTGCAATTTTCCATCTTGAATAACAGTCTTGAGTGAATAAACCACTCACTAGTTTCCAAGGCTTCCACATCTAACAAATCTCCATCATACACTATAATGATTTGTCCATAAGTATGACATTGGTGATTTGTAAGTACTTTCCAATAACTAACAAAGCAACTCATCTTATTTAGATTTCTAATTTGGTTTTAGTTTCTGGCTTTTCTTTTTAAACAAAATCCCTTAAAGCATTAAGCTTCAGTGGGTTATTGATACTTTTATATTCCATATTAGAATATTCATCTAATAATGCCTTTGCCTTTTGAGCCTTTTCTATTGATCTTGTTGCTTTCTTTATATTGCACTTTTTGAAATTTCTTTTCCAATTTGTCAACTTTCTACTAATCTTTCATTTGTTGTAAAGGACCAACTTGCTACTGATCCTCTATTTGTTGTAAAGGATCTAGAATTGAATCATTTTTCACACTCTCAATCTCGTCGTTTTGAGGACTATTCTACTTATCCCTACTGTCATTATTGTCTAGATTTCTTATTAGGTTTTTAGCTTACATCATCTCATCCATACTATCATTTTTCTTTAGATTCCCCAGCAGGTATTCTGTTTCCATCCTCACATCTTTTTCTTCTGTATAGGCTTCCTTCAACCCCATCAATTCCCAATAATCACCCTTTTTGAAAACTTTGCCATTTGTTTTCCAGCCTTTCCCTTGTGCTCTTAAGGATGGTTTCCACCAATGTTTTCAAAACCGGACCGATCATCGAACCAGTCAAAGAAAAAGTTTAAAGTTTAAAGGTTCGACTGGTACTAAACTGCTATAAAACCAATACATAACTAGTACATAATAAATAAGAAATAAAAAATATATGAATAAGTAATGCCTATTAACAGATAATAAATCTAATAATTTAAACTAAGATTGAATGTAACATAATTTTAAATAATAATAAAAATAAATATTAAATGTTATATTGTTATTTATTTAAAGACTCGTAAAAATTGAAGTATGTTTAAAGAAAGTTAATAGAAAAGACTCTAAATTTATTTTAGCTTCTTTTCTAATGTCCTTTAAACATACCTTTTTATAGTTTAAATATTATTTTAACACATTCTTAAATTATCTTAAGATAAATTACTTATATATACTAATTAATAATTCAATTTAATAAACAAATTCATGACAAAAATAATAATTAGTTTTTAGCAATAATAATTTCAAAATTTTAATTAAAATATAAGGAAATAAATAAAGAACCTAAATTTTGACAAATATAATTTATTAGTGATATTAAATAAATTTAGTATTTTTAAGGATAAAAATAACAATCTATTTTTTAACAATAATAATTTAAAACAAAATTTTAAATTAAAATGTAAAAAAATAAATAAATAATATAAATTTTAAAAATATAATTTATTAATTAGAATGTGTGAGAATTGAAAAGAAAAAATGATTAAAAATTTAAAAGATTTATGAAATATACCCATTAAATCTCAACTTTCCTACAACAATAATGTATTTTATCAAAACTTAAAAACTAAGCTGGTGAAGAAATTTGTGGTGGGTCCCATATACATACTAGTCCCATATACATACTAGTCCCATATGTTCTTAACGGTTTGTTAAAGAAGAGAGGAGGAAGAAATTATAGTGGGTCCCACATGTTTAAAAATGTGGCTTGGTTTTTATTTTAATCTGTTTTAATGAAAACAGACCCACTTTTTAACAAATCTGTTGGTTTATTAGTTAACCGTTTCGTTGTCTATCATAAAGGTTATATAATACAAACCGGACTAGAAACCAAGCTGGTTCATATTTATTCCGATTAGATTAGCCAAGCTAGTCTGGTCTGATTTTTAAAACACTAGTTTCTACTGATAAATAACCATTACTTTACCCTCCATGAGAGAATTTCCATCTGCTAGCCTCAGTATAGGAATGCATTCCTTCATTTCCTTATAAATGTCCATACTGACACATACTCTAGCAAAACCTACTTTTTTCCTCAATGTAATATTTTCATCCATGCATATAGGCTTTCCTAAGTAGCTCGCTAGCATACTTAATCCCTTTATGGTCTAATATTCCCAGGGAATATAGTATATGTTCACTTATAAAGGTATGTTCTTCAGTCTTATCTTCTCTCATTCCATACCTAGTTGCCAATGTTGAAGAAAAAGAGGTAGCTATGAGATATGTCTTGGACCTTTTTGTATCACCTTTTGGACATTAGATTTTGAACTAAAAGTGAAGATTATATTATTATCCTTAGTTAACGTTGCCTCTTGAATACCTTTACCTTTCTAGTTCCTCTAAGTCTAAGCTTATATTATAGTGAAAGCAGGCCTTTTATCCATGAAAAAGCCTATAATCACAGTTTCCCAAGTCTTAGCTTATATTACGGGGAAAGTAGGCCTCTTGTAAAATGTCGATGCTTGGAACCATGATAAGCTTTCCCTCAAGCTCAACATGAGGGTTATAATACAGAGAATTATTTTAGTTGCTCTCTTTGTAAGAATGGATTGGAATCTAACTCTTATTTATTCTTTGAATTAAATTTTTATCGAGAGTGTGGAACTAGGCTGATGACTTTTGCATATGGAAATGCCCCACTAATAGGCTCATAAAGATAGTCCAAATTTTACATATAAGGAGGCAATCTAATGTAGGATACAAGGAAGCTTTCTTAACTAGTACAAACATATGCTTACAAGAATTATAGGCAGAATGAAATAATCATTGTTTCAATAGATTAGAGAACTGTTTAAAGATAGTAATAAGGAAGGCTAATTATAGGATAAGGGAGCTATTGATCTTAAGCAAAAGAATCAAGAACTACAACACCATATTAGCAAGAGCATAGGAAATATAACAACATATAAAGTTTAGTATACAAACACACAATTCCAAATACCAAGGTTCTCTTGCAAGCATATACAGGAACTAAATAGAAGTAAGAATGAAGCTATGCACTTGGTTCCAATTAATAGGGTGAATCTAGATTGTGTGTGAGCAATGCTAGCTCTAAAATACAAAATGGACAACAAAACCAAGAATTAGAAAGAGCTTAGTAAATATACATATGGGAAAAATATGTTAAAATTGGAATTAAAAATGAGGAAGTTGTATCTCAATATACAATATGGAACCTACAAGGAAGAATAAGAAGTTATAAGAAGGAACCAGGCAGGAGAGGGACTAAAACAAGTTGTGAGGATACATATGAAACTAACACCTAAAAGTGGTAATGTGTACGTAAGGGAAAAAAAGTGTTGTGTCATGGTATAAGTGGAGAAAACGAGCTATATGCACACATGAATAATATAAGTATAAAAATGGAATTAAACTAAACTTGATGACATTGTACTACATGGTGTTATTGGACTTGTCTGTAAAAAATGTTGTGCTAAAATTTATGCTTATATTTTTAAGCTAAAGAATTGTTTACATTTTCAAAAAACTCATAAAAGAAAATTTTCTATGTGATATAATTAGTCCATAACAACTTAAATTCTTTTTCTATCTCATAAAATGCAAAGTTATTGGTTTTATAGTAAAAGCAACTCATATGCTTTTTTCACATAATTAAATGCACTATATGATGAATCTATTTATTTTCATTTTAATTTTGTCTTTTACTATAATTATTTTTTATGATGGAAGCTTCATATAATATAAATGATTCTAATGATTACATGAAAATAAATGAAAAAGAAGAGGTACCAAATGATGTTATAGAGATGCATTTAATCTCAATAATGGTTGAAAAAGTGAAGAAGGGAAATTGAATAGCTACTACCTTTTCCAAATTTGGTTGAAAGAATATTGAGGTAGGTATTCAAATGAAATTCAACAAAGAGTGTAATATTGTTTAATTGAAAAACAATTATAATTCACTAAAGGCTATATTGAAGAATTTTAAGAACCTAATAAGATAAATAGGAATCAGTTACAATTTTGAGGTTAATACTATAAATGAATGTTGGAATATTTTATTTATGGGATATTATATCTTTACTTATTGATATATCATATTATAATTTTTGTTCTCATATACATTTCTCATCATTAACGGTGTATAAAATGGCTCACAAATTTAAGAAAAAAGGATGTACGGAGTTTTTAGATTTGTGTCAAAATTTTTAAGATACTACTGGAATTGGTTTACGTACACATCTATCAACTAAGTCTCCATCAAATAATATAGAACAAGAATATAGAAGAAGGTCAAGAAGAAATACTCTGATATTCTAAAAAATGTCTTGATTACAACTGGTGAATAGTTAAAAAGAAATAATGATTTGCTTTTAAATGGTCACAATATCATCCACTACATATAATGTATTTGAATGTTCATCAATTATCAAAAAACTAATATAATGATGGAATGTTTGAATTTCTTACATGATTTGAGTGTTGAGAATGTATAATATGGAAAAGCAATGAAGGCTTTATATGATTCTCCACTCTATAAGGAGATTTTTATGAAGATATCAAATGCAAGGAAGATAGATTGGATTGTGTCTCTTTAGTTATATTTTCGTGTTATTGCATATTGAAGTCTTATTAGCTTAGGTACTTTCGTATTAATAATTATTTCATGGTTTGAACATTTTAAGTTTATGTTACGTGTGAATGTTTGAAATGAATCTTTTAACTGAATGTTTGATAAAATCTTACATTTATGTTGAATGTCATGATGTTTCATAATATTTTAGCATTTAATTTAAATTTCTTTATCAATTATTTAATATTAATATTATAAATACATAACCTACTTATCAAATTTCAAATCAGTTTCAGATGATAAACTAATTAAGGTTGTTATAATTTTTCTAGTTGGGGAAGAGAGCGAATATTTTTATTTACCAAAGCATCCATGTTGAATTTCCATTTTATCAAATTGTGATTGGATATTAGAACTTCTGAATAAGAATCTGACAAGGATTTATGAGATAGAGGAACAAGTTGAAAATTTCTTAATGACTATAGGCCAAAGTGAGATAACTAGAGTCAATGTAGAGTGTTTTCAACATTCAATATAGACCAATTTGAAATATTTTTTCAGTCTTATGTGCAGTTAATCGTTTTACAAAATGAGTCATCACTCCACCATCCTTTACCAATATATCTATTAAGATTCAACTTAGTTAAACATACTTTCCATATTTTTAGACATATTCATATATTCAATAATTATTTTATGGTATCTTTTTTAATTAATTATTTGACAATATAATTTTAATTTTTAGGATTGCATAGGTACAATAAATGGTACATATATTTATGCACTTACTCCAACCGTTAAACAAATACTATATAAGGGTAAAAAGAACTAGTCCAACCTAAAATATTGTGTATTGTTGTGTATTTGATATATGTTTTATATATGTAATGGATAGATAGAAAAGTACTATAAATAACTCTCGAGTTCCTTTAGAAACAATAATAAATCCAGCAAACGAATTTCATATGCCTCCATAAAATACTAAATTATTTTAAATAAATATAGCAATTATAATTAATTTTTAATAATATTCTTTATATGTTTAAGTAAGTTTTATTTGGTTGAGTCAATGGTAGTGTGTCATAACACTACATAAAATAACTCAACTTAAAACTATAGCTAGTGATGAGTCTAGGTCGATCCCGCAGAGAATATGTGTAAAACTTTTGTAATAAAAAAATTGGTGTTTAGGACTTTTTTTTGGGGGGTGGGGGGTTTGAATAACAAAATGAAATTAAGTGAAACTAAAAAAAAGTAAATTAAAACAAACAATCAAAAAGTGATAAAAATGACTAATGCATTAGGGATCCAGGCTTTGGTTCAATCTCGGCCTATACACGAATAAACATATTTTATTGTTTTGTTATTCGTATACCTTTCCTAGCAACTATTGATCGTATATTAATAACAAGCTCTATTGATTTCGGTTTTCCCTTATGTCATGTTTAATTAAAAGAAGCTCTTTAATTATACCTAGCTATCAGACAACCTAAAACAAGCTTTCTAAATTTAGTCAGACAGTTGCATTACGAATAAGAAAAATAGATCAATCTAGGCAACAACCACACAAGCTCGGGTCATTTAACCAAGGCTACGTTATCCCTAATGAATCTAAACACAATTATTACGTATTGTATTTAAGATTCTAGCAATGGGTTTTCATAAAAATAATCTAATAGAGCATTAAGATCATTCTTACTCAACACCCAAACAATAAACATAAGATAACATAATCAATCCATAAGAGAGAAAGAACAATAAACACAATGTAGATATTCCCAAAATGTGTCTTTGACTTAAATTTTACCTCAGAATCGAAATTGGGAAGCCTAGCCCTCTATAAGTCTCCAAAGTCTGCGTGCTCCGCCATCATTTATGTCCTAAAATGATTCATAACTCTTCAATTACTCAAATGTCATTTTATATTAAAAATTAGGGTTTTGAGGAGATACAGAGTTTAATACATGATTATGTATCAAATCATATCAGTGGGAAAAATCTGGAGACCGTGAAGATACATGGTTAGTTACACAACTGTGTATCCAAAAATGTAACTCCAAAAAGTTCTTTTGAATGTATACACAGTTGTATAAGTATATACTTGATTGTGCATCTTCCAAATAACAAAAAGTTCTTCTGAATGTATACACAAGGACAATTGAGTGTGAACATCAAGAGGATGACTCAAAGAATATACTTTTAACTCACTTTAGCTCTCTTCCAAATTGTACCTAAAACCAAATATGAACCAAAATGAGTTTCTTAAACATTTCATAGAATTAATCACTAAGTGTTGTGTAATAAATGTATAATCAATTAAGCATATATCAATTTCTCCCACACTTAGCCTTTGATCGTCCTCAGGCAAAACAAAAAAAAAAAAGAAGTCATAAGCTAAACACTTTCATAATTTCCATATTTCCCAAGAATAGATAGTCATAAGAAAACAGGATATACTTTTAAAATCATAGCAATAACTAAACATTCAATGCCTCTACTCATGATCAATTAATAATCATCATCTTTAAAAACTGAACAATCCAGTGGTAAACTTAGACAAAGTGTGTAAATAACATTGATCCGTAGGTACACTCAAACACCATTCATGATGAAGATATTTCATAACTTTGTATATCATTTTATTTCTCCACCACTAAGATTCACATGCATAAACATTAATCAAAGGACTTTTTAAGGTTGTAATGTGTCCAAAGGTTAAGGTGAGATGTATTTGGATAATGTAGCATAAAGCCATCAAAGCTAGTAAAGCAAGTAAAGCACTCAATTTAACATCAAGCATAAAAACTAACATTCTACCATCAACTATGATGAATGCAAAAACTATGTTTCACAGCTCAAATTCGCGCTCTCGCACTATAAACCATATGAAGCAAAACCAAATTAAAGGAATCACTTATACAATTGATAACAAACAATACATTATAACTATAAGTGGTGATCTTTCAAAACAACATCTACCTTATATGTTTTATACTCAAATCACTCATTCCATACAAATATTTTTTATTTAAATACTTTTTTTCTTTTCTTTTTTCCTTTTTTCCTTTTGATTTTTTCCTTTTTTGCTTTTTTTAATGAAAGAAGCTACAGCAACATTTTTAATTCATTGATAAGAGGTGAAATAATATTCCACCACCAATTATAACCAACCCACATATATGTACACCCCTACACTTACAATTTTGTACATCCACAAACATCAACAATCAACAAAAAGTTCCACTAGCTTTAAAGCTTGGGTAGGACATTTGGTTAGGTTTAATGCATGTAAAATGGTTAGCACAAAAATAAAAGGCAAATAAAGCTCAAGGGGGAGTATCTAAAGGAAAATCCATATCAATAGGTGGGCTATTTGTATATTATAGCTTATGAAACAATGAAAGCCTATATCATTTACACGTTTACCTATGTGATAAAAATATGGTCTCAAATAGAAAATGAAAGCAAAGTTGGGTTATGCATGTCATGAAGATCACACATAAACAAAAGACAATGAGACAAATATGGATGTGTCAGTATATAAAGGCCCAAAATCTCACTGACTTGGGTCTAGCATTAGTCACTAGTCTTCTAAAGATGATGCATAGTGACCAATTATAAGTAAGCATACATGCTCAAGTTGTTATGAAAATTTCTATTTAATTCACTCTCTAATTATGACTGTGTAGTCTTAGAAGCAATAAAAAAGAGAAAAAGTTTGTTTGTTTGTATTGATTCTCTCTCTTTTTGTTTGAAAACTTAAAAACAAATAAGAAACAAACAAACTCAAAAACACACATGCATGTTCTAACAAATTCTAAAATGTAAAGGGAAAGAAATAAACTTCCCTTGGGTTGCCTCACAAAAAGCACTTTTGTTTATTGTCGCTGGCTTGACTCCTTGCTTTCCTTATTACGTGACGAAGTATGATCTTCAAGTGTCACAAATTGCGCTTTCTCCACTTGAGGTTCTTTAGGATAGGGCCTAAGTTGATGATCATTTGTAGTCAGTGTCTTCCCTATCCTTATACTCTTAATCTCTACTGAATACTTGCATTCTTGAAATATCTCAAATATCTCATCACCCTTTTCCTCCTTGTTTAATTTCTCTAACATGCTAGGTGAAGGTGAAGGATTCATGTTAACAACAATAAGGGACTCAGTACTCACCTTTGAGCTAATTGATATATCCCTTTTTTCCTTCATTCTCTTTCTCAACTTATTCTTTACAAGCAATCCCTTGAGTAGTCCTCTCAAGATTCTTAAGCTCCTTTCCACTCTGTAAGGTTTTTACACTAATGTTCCTTGGGTACACTTAGGGTTAAGATGGCTTCTTCTCTTCACTTTATGATTCTAAGTGGTTGATAGTTCCCACAATCTAACTCATTTGAGTTACTAAGGTTAAGAATTGGGACATTGCATCTTATTAGAAACATTTTACACCTTGATGAAATTGCTGAGTATTAGCAGCAATAGTATTAACTAAGTCTTCCAGATATGTACCTGAATTTGCTGGCTCTCTAAATTATGGATGCTAGACCTTGTATCTTGCAAAATTTGCCTTAAATCTTGCTAGAAATGTAGAGTATTAGTAGCAATAACGTTAACTAAATCTTTTCGAGATGTAGCTGAGTTGTAATAGGAGGCTTGTAGTCTGTATAAGAATTGTTGTGCACCCTGCAGCTCATATAGGGAGTAGTATGTTAGCTATCCCCTCCATAAATAGAATTCGTATGATCACTTTAAACTTGGTTATAGGATTGGGAATATGATTTATAAGAAAAATTTTCACCAATAGCATTGATAATGTCCAACAGTGACATACTCCCTTCACTCTGTCTCCTCTTTATACACAAACACAAAAGAATCGTAAAAAGAGTAAGAAATAAATGTAAAAACTAATTATAAACAAATATATACAAAACCTCAATTAAAATCAAGAATAAATCTAAAGCATCACAGTCCCTGACAACAGTGACAAAATTGATAGCACTTCGTAACACTACATAAAATAACTAGACTTAAAATTATAGCTAGTGATGAGTCTAGGTCGACCCTACAGAGAGTGTGTGTAAAGCTTTTGTAATTAATCGAATTGGTATTTTGGGATATTTAGGGGGTTTTGTTAGTTTTCAAATAGCAAAATAAAATTAAATTAAACTAACAAAAGCAAATTAAAGCAAACAATCAAAAAGTAATAAAAATATTTAACGCATTAGGGATCTGGTCTTCGGTTCAATCTCGACCTACATACAAATAAGCATATTTCATTGTTTTGTTATTCTTATACCTCTCCTAGTAACTATTGATCTTAGATTAACAACAAGCTTTGTTAATCCTGATTTTCCCTTAGGTTGTGTTTGATTAAAAGAAGCTCTTTAGTTAAACCTAGCTATCGAACAACCTAAAACAAGCTCTCGAGATTTATTCAAATGGTCTCATTACGAATAAGAAAAATAAACTAATCTAGGCAACAACCACATAAGCTCGAGTCATTTAACCAAGGTTACGTTATCCCTAATGATTCAAAAACTTTAGTTGCCACAAACGAATCCAAAATCAACTATTACGTATTTTATTTAAAATTCTAGCAATAGGTTTTCATAAAAATAATATAATAGAGCATTAAGATCATTCTTACACAACACCCAAAAAATAAACATAGGATAACATAATCAATTCCTAATAGAGAAAGAACAACAAACATAACGTAGATACACCCAAAATGTGTCTTCAGCTTTGATTTCACATTGGAATCAAAATAGGGAAGCCTAGCTCTCGATGAGTCTCCAAAATCTACATGCTTTATCCTTCATTTTTGTTCCAAAATGATTCATAACTCTTCAGTCGCTCAAATTTCGTTTTATATTAAAATTAGGGTTTTGAGGAGATGTCATGCATCAAATCATGTAAGTGGAAAAAATCTGGAAATCGTGAAGATACACAGTTTATTATAAGACCGTGTATCCAACCGTGTAAGTCCAAAAAGTTCTTCTGAATGTATACACGGTCGTGCAAGTATATACATGGCTGTGTATCTTTCATATCATCTTGAAAGCTTTGTTTCCTTAGATTTTTTCATCCCATTTTCACCCTAATCCTTGTCTTTCTTATTCCTCAATGACAATTGAGTATGAACATCAAAAGGATGGCTTAAAGAATGTGCTTTTAACTCACTTTAGCTCTTATGTTTCCAAATTGTACCAAAAACCAAATATAAACCAAAACGAGTTTCTTAAACATTTCATAGCTTTAATCACTAAGTGTTGTGGAATAAATATATAATCAATTAAACACATATCAGTTAGGATAAACTAATATGTCTAAAAAAATTTCACCATATTTGTGGGATTATAAAAGAAGAGGAAGACATCAAGGTCCATAAAAATTGTTTAACTACAGGCATTCTTCTTAAGAAATGTTATTGAAAGATGATTTGACATTTTAAATGTAGCACCCCACTTCCACCGAGCAAGTATCTGTACCTCCCGAGGACATTCAGACACACACCCTATGAAAGCGGTGCGTTAAAGCAGTCAAACAGAACTCATTGTAATTTTTTTCTCAAACATTACATGCTTTTTTGGGAAAACCAATAATCATTAATAGCCCATTTTATTTATAACAATTTCGATCACAGTTGTAACAAAACAATATAGACATTGCAGAATTTTAGAAATCATTTGGGCCCTTTACAAATTCAAAACACTTTCAGTCATTACACATCAAAATTATTCACATACATTGGTGCAATATTTGTCGAATACATTCTTTAAGAAAAAAATAACAGAAAAACGTAAGCAGACGCCAACTAATCCCGACCTCTATCTCTCACTCAAAAGCAGTGGTTAGACTCCAGTTGATTTAACTGGGTGTCTCCTCTAAGCCTGAAAAATATATTGCAAATTGGGGTGAGTTTTGCAAACTCAGTGAGTGGATCATCTTTGATGGCTCACTCAAATATGTAACACATTAATTCATGTAATCATGTAATTCCAATCATTTCACTAATCAACATGTTGAATCACATACACTTCATATTCACTTAAGTCATATTTCACATTCAGAAATCATTCAAACATTTCATTTCAATCATATAATCATACTTATCACATACATATGCAATGTTCATGAGACTCACTTTCAATTGTTATTGTTATGACCGAGTGCTTATAACTGTCCCATATCCATTGTGGATACCGGGCTCATTAATAACTGTCCCTTATCTGTTGGGGATATATAGCTCATTTTACATAGTGAGCTAGAGGCTTTTACCACATTCTGAGCTTTAAGCTCTTTTTCGGTGGCTACTCTGACCACAACAGCCTTTATCTTTCATGCATTCATGTAATGAAATGCACTACATTCACATATTTTCAAACAATCACTAATGCTTAATTTTCCACATTCACCTTCACATATATTCATCAGATCGATGTCCAGCATTCAACAATAATTTGAGAATCACTTATTTCAGTTGAATTCACATATAATGAGAACTTCCTATGTTCTCACATTTATCAAGCTCCTCAGACTATTAATGTCCAGAATTGTATCAATCACATTCACATTCAATAGTAATTCAATACAAAAATTTAAAATATAACAAACAATGAAAGTGAGACCATCTAGGTCGACTCACAGTACGCTCCAGATTAACATTAGCTTCTATGATCCGAAAATGACTGGATGCTGACGTTCTATCTTGTATATCAACATTATGCAATACACATATTACACACACGTTATTAATTGCTCAATCACATAAACATTCAATTATACACATATGTATATGTGTAATGTATAATGCATGCTCATATTAACAATCCCGGGTATATTTCCTTTATTCACATCTCATAATCATTTAATAACATCTTTCAATCATGCTTTAATATCTAATGCACTTTACTCACTTTAATCACCTCATTTCTCATCAACTAGGGTCATTCAAGATCTCATTTAAACCTAATTACATCATATGGAAGCACCCTAATATTGATTTGTTCATTCATATAACAATCAAAGGACAACTCTTTACTTCCATAAGTCTAGCCACGATCGTGGTGTCCCTGCCACGATCGTGACAAGAACATTTTAGGGCTGGCCAAGATCGTGCTGTAAGGGCCACGATCGTGACAGAAACTATTCTTGTCAAGTCACGATCGTGGGGTGAGGGCCACAATCATGCCCTGCAAATTTCCTCCTCCATTCATCTGAATTCAACGTATATTTTAACACCAATTCCACGCCAATTTCTCCAGAATTCACTTCCTCTAACACAACATCATTCCACACTAATTCAAATACCAATTTAATTGCATCTCAACCTATAATCATTTGATTTATCACATTTAACCAAATCCCATCATTTATGCAATCCTATCCTTTTTCCATAACATATCTCATTCATAAAGCATCAAACAATTCATTCACTATGTTATGTCCTCATTTAACACTCTAAACATTTCACATTTAGATGCATTTTCCATCAACATCCTTTTCCTTAAAGTATAACATCAAGATCAATCAAAGCTTATCACTCATCTAACCAACTTTTCCCAACACCAAAATGTTCATTTTTAAGCCCCAATTAAGTCCAAAAGCATCATAGATATATATCTCATCCTTAATTGGTTCAACCATTCCATAATCAAAACATTACCATGAAAAATCACTGCCCGATCATGACACAAACTAATCTCCTACTTTATTATGCAGTTTTCCAGTTTTTCTCAAGACGAATTTTTAGGTCAGTTTTGTATGACTATTATGACCTATAAAATGAGGTATTTAGGCAACACATTCTTCTAATAAAATGTTTCTATATGTCTTAAGTTCCTAATGACATCAAATTCATATAGTTTGGTTCAGTATTATGCAAGTTATATCCAAAATATTACAGAATGTTCTCATACCATGATAGCACATAGTTCTCAACTTCAAGCCAACTTTCAAGACCCTTAAGAATAGAATTAAAATTCAATTACTCATGAAAATTGTATCCATATGTATCTAGTTTAATTTAAATTAAAAATAATCTCATTTGGGTATCTACAGATCAAGATATTGCCAAATTACATATGCATGTTCAGTAAAAATACTTTATCTAACATATTCCAGCACACATTTACTTCATTTACTTCATTTTCATCATAATTCATCTCTTTTGCTTAGTCTATTATTTATAGCTTAATTACTTATCATTTCCCAATCATTCCTAAATTCATTTCAGCTCAATATCATCCACACACAAATGAAAATCCATTATTTATCATAACACTAAAAACAAAACACATACATATACATATTCATCACCAACTTTCTGTAGATGTTCCACTTCATTAACACCTTCATTTTTTCGTTAACTTATCATTTTAATTTTCCTCATTTTAAGACAGTACTTTAGCCTTTTCTTTAACTTCAATGTCATTTTAACTCATCTCTATAACACCCAAGGAAATCCATATTAATATACATTGAAATTAGAACATGAAGCATCCATTTATCTATCAATTTTTTCTGCACTTTTTCTACATCATCCGAGGGATCATTTCTATCTCAAAAATCATCTCTATTACACTTCATAGTCTATTATTCATCATATATACAAAAATATGACATAAATGTACACATTTTTCATCCACGTTACCAATACATTTAACTATACTATCATGATCATTTCATCTCTTAAACTATCATCAAAACCATGTCTATCAAGCAAGCCATAAAGAATAATATACTACTTACTTGATTTGCTCATAGTTTGTTCATTCACCATGAAACCCTAGCTTCCCAAGCACCATTTGTTCGTTACCATTCAAAGGTGGTAGGGTTAGGTCTTGTTGTGATAATGAAGAAGACAACCAAAAATGAGAGTAGTAGGTGAAGGTTAGAGAAGACTTCAACGTTGATGGAGTGAGAACTGAGGATGAAGACAAATGAAGAAGATAAAGAAGATTAGAGCATTTCGTGAGAGAGATGAAAGACAATAGAAATGTCCATTCAAAAATGAAAATATCGTGGGTAAAGGTGTGGCAAGGCAGGTGACACATGTCACTTGCCACATGTCACCACCTTAAAGTTTCTAATGGGTTCTCTTTATTAACTAGTCCATTTGTCTCCAATTTCTACTCCAATTGTCTCCCAATTTTTAATGACACTTGTCATTAGATCCTAATGCCACCTTTCAATAATTTCTACTACCATTTGATATATTTTTTCTACTACCATTTATCAATTGTTCTATCACCTGGCATTTTTCCTAGTCCAAAATTTCAGAAAATTTCCTAAATTTCACCAAAATTCTAAATCAACATTTATACACACTAAATCAATTTTCAATACATTTTATTCATTAATCACATTATAGTCACTTTAATAAAAAATCATTTATACCCAGAAAAAGTCAAATGAGTGCATATACAGTTATTGAAATGTATGTAAAACAATCTAATTCACATGTATGTGTATGCTGTAATATGCATGAGCATGAAATGCACTTCCTAATTTCTCAATAATCTCTCATATACAGTATCCTAGGGTTCTAACACTTATCATGAGACAATGGAATGTTACACTAAAAGTAAGATTTTATATACTTTCGAGCATGCCAAGTTATGATATAAAGAAATAAAAATATATTGTTATGCTTGTTGTGTTATATATAATTTTATTAGAATGCACAATGAATTCTTTGATGACTATGCTGAAAATGATAAGCAAGTTGTGGAAAGTACAAATGGAAATGTAAGTTTCCAAATGAAGTATAATATCTCCCTAACAAAACTTTAGTGTATGTCATAAAAGTGAGATAAAATTGCTAGATAAATGTGGAATAATTATATTAGTGAAAGTCTTAATTGGATTTTTTAAGTAATATATGATGAAAATATTTTATTATTTATTTAAAATAAGTTAATGTAATTTTTATATTTTATAGACTCTAATATATATATTTAATTATATTAAATATTCATACTTTTAAAATGATTATGATAATTAATTAATTTAAACATACAAATTTTAATATATTAAAATTACATAACAAACTAAATATATAAATTTTTATTTTCATTTTATTATAAATCTCAACTAAATAGGTTTTATTTTAAATTTTTAATTACAAATCCTAACTAAATACATTTTTTAATAAAAATGAAAAATAGAAACTAAAAGAATATATATAAATAATCAAAGCCAAACCATTAGTCACAGTCCTAGTTCCACGGTTTCTGATCTCGTATTGTACCGGCTGCCGGCCGGTTCCAAACAAGGGTAAATAGTACTGGGTTTAAATATTAGTTGGTACCGAAAATTTGAAAAATATAGGGACTAAATTGCAAAATTTAAAAAAAAATTAAAATTTACCCTTCCCGCCTCTCTCTCTCCTCACCCCCTCTTTTTTCAAAGCTTTTTTAATTTGTTATTTAGTTAAATTTTTATTGTGATTTTTTAATTTCTATTTTTGAAATAAAATAAATATTTTATTACTAATAATAATTATATATTAAATAAAAATTAAAAATAAATTATTTTATTTAAATTTATTTTAATCTTTTATATAATATTTATTAATAAAAATA
>JAOQMS010000178.1:7506409-7526018 GCA_027563885.1 Erythroxylum longipes
CAGAAATCACTGTTCACAAATGCATGAGCACGAGATGTGTTTTCCTAATGACCTCACGTATACACATTTCTATAATTTAACCCGTTATACGGAAATAGGATGTTACAGTACTCACTCTTTTCTTCATCCTTTTTCTTTATTTCTTGATCCTCTACTAAGTGAGTTGTAGCTTGTTTCTCTATTTCCCACTTCTAAGTATGATTTCCTTGAGTTGCTCCCTTGGGTTTGCTTTAGTATTACTCGAGAGACTCCCCACATTTCTTGTAAACCTTAATTTCTCAGTTAATTACCTGCATTGTTTGACCAAGAAATTTTAGGTGATTCCTCCACCAGGAGCGTACGTGTTATAGTAAGGGTTGTTTCCTCCTCCCTGAATAAATTGGGTGTCCATATAGTTGAGTTACTCCATATTATGTTTTGCATCAAGAAGCAATCAATGGTAACATGATCATTTTGTCCACATAATTCGCATCCATACTAAATTGTTTTAATTGGAGCAGATAAAGAGGCTTTTAGGCTATTAAGATGTCTTGTTAAGTTGTCAATCTCAGCCTGCATTGCTGTCACTAAATTGACAGCAATGACTCCCTTTTGATCATGGAAAGTCTATTGCTGCCTACTTCTATCTGACGTCCAAAGACAACTATTATTCGTCATCTCCTCTAAGAAGTTTTTTGCTTCCTTAATTGTCTTCGTCATTAGAGATCCTCCAGAAGCTGCATTTATACTGCCCCTCGTGGGTGGATTAAATCCATTGTAGAAGGTTGGCAATAGGAATTCTTTTGGTAAGTTATGATGAGGACATCTCCTCAGCAAGTCCTTGTAACATTCTCATGCTTCATATAGTGACTCCCCCTCATTTTGTTGGAAATTTGTAATCTCCTTTATCAACGTTGTCATCTTCATCAGAGGGGAAGAACTTGGCAAAGAATGCACACACCAGCTACTCCTATGTTATGATGTTTGTTGGGTTTAAAGAGTGATACCATGTTTTGGATCTATCCATTAGTTTAAAGGGAAAGAGCCTCATCCTAACGGCATCTTCCGACATTCCATTATATCAGAAGGTATCTCATATTTCTAGAAAGTTTACTAAATGGGCGTTAAGATCTTCATAAGCTAACCTATAGAACTCCACGTGGGTCTACAGTATATTCAACAATGTTGGCTTAAGCTCAAATAACGTTGCTTGCATCAGTGGTCGAGTGATGTCTTAATGTGCAATGTTAAACCTTGGTCTCATGAAATGCATTAGGGTTCACTGCTATTATCCTTGATTATATTCTTCCGTCATCATTCTTATGGTCTATTATTGGTGTCTCGCTCTTCGGATTTTGTTCTTATCTTGTGATATCAAGAGCTGGAGTTTCTTTAATCTTGCTTGAACTTTGAGTAATTCTTATATTCATGCAGTTGCAAGGACATAAGAATGGCAAATTTTTCCTTAGATCAAATGAATTCAAATAGTCCTAATCTAAATCCCCGATAATGGCTCCAAAAACTTGTTGAGTAAGTTTTATATATAATAAAACTCTCAATACCCCCAAAGATACGAATCGTATCTTATAGTACCGAACTGTATAGTTCCCGCGAGAATTATGCAAGAATCAATTCGAACCTAACTTTGTCTAAGGTAACAAGAAATTGATTTTTTTATAAAAGTAAAGAATAGAAATTGAAACAAATAATAAATTAAAGCAAATACGCAAATAAGAAGTGATATGCCAATTAATTTAATGTTTGATCAAGGATGAATGCTTAGGGCTTCTTCTTCTTTTATTTTGTTTCCTTAACTAATATCGATCCAATTATGTGTTGATCCTAGATTTCCTAATGTATTAGTTACTTTTTCTCAAGACCTAATTAATTAACCCTAATTGAATCCAAAAATTCCATATTTGCAACCTCTCGATTCACAAAACTTTCCCTAACATTTCCAACCAGATATGAAGTTATTTATTGGATAATTAATTTCTCACACAAGATTTCTATTCGAATGATTGTCGATGTATAATTGCAGGACTTATTAAACTACCAACTCTGGTTGCATAATCTAATATGATTAGTTTTGACTCACTCTCTTGATTTGATGTTAAGTATAAGCACACAATTATCACAAAAATCAGAATATGTATTGAATCAATAATAATCAAAGTCACAAAATAAATTCAGAATAAACCCTAATCTAAAATTTAGAAACTCATGAACATTTTAAACATCTTAGAATTCAGATTACACATCCAGATTGATGAAATAACTAAAGGCAAAGAAGAAAAACTCTGTTTAGGTTTTAATATGGAAAGCTCGAATTTTTGGATGGTCTTTTTAATCTCCCACATTTGATCCAATTTGGTGTGATGACTGCTACCTTTTTAATTGTGTCTAACATTGTTAAATAGTTTATTAGGGTGTTAGAGGTGTAACTAGGGTTTTTCCATTTTAATCAATTCCAAAAATGCCCCAAACCCTAAAATGGATGAAAAAAACTCACATTTGGGAAGTATCTGTCATAACCGTGACATGGGAGTTACGATCGTGACCTTGCCTATATAGCCTAATGCACGTCCACTATCTTTGTTTTTCAATTATGTGATTTTCAACACTAACAAACACATCAAACACTTCAAGAAACATAAAATCAAGATTGAAATCATGCTCTAAACAACACAAACACTAAGAATATAAACAAACACTCACATTAACACAATTCTAAGCCTATACATACAATAATCATCTAATAAACACCTAGAAACATACTAAAACTCCTATTGTAATATCTTTAAGTATTTTAGGAGAGATATGATTCAATTAAATTGTTATTTCTAGGAGTTGTAATATATAAGAATTCATTTAGTACATTAAAAATGAGATAATCTTGATATAAATATTTAGAGAAAAATAATATTTTTTGAGTCCCTTACAATTAAGTTTGGCACTTGATATATAACATGTTCATTCTTTATATTTGAGATACATAATTTTATTAATTAAATCCTAATAATCATATTAGTTAGATCTAAATTATGTTTAGAAAATAATATTATCATTTTATTATATAATTGGTTAATAATCACTACAACAGATCATAAAATTATTTTTTTTGGTGAAAATGCATTTTTTAAAGAAAATATTTTTAATTAGAACATATTTTTCTTTAAACTAAAGTACATACTCGACTAATAGAAACGAGAACATATTCTTGTTTCTCATAAAAAAGAGAACATATTCTTATAATTTGATATCTGTATAGAATATGTTCAATTAATTATAAAATATTTTTAGGATTAAATTTAAACATATTTTATACAAATATAAAATTCCACATTAATTTACATTTTTTCTTAAAGTTTCAAAATTAATTTAATCTTAAATATATATTGTAATTCATCCATTTGACACATTAAAGATCTATTTATTTACAAATTTAGAAATCATTTGATATAAAATGAAGTTTCCTTTGATAAAATTTTAACTAATATTGACATAATTCAAATTTTTCTTATATATTGTAAAACGCAACGCAACTCTCAGACGGTTCAAGCTCAATTATCATTTCATTTCCAGAAACGAAGTGAATGCTAAATATGTAATAAGGAATTTAAGCTAAAAAGAAAACATGTAATAATGAAATGTAACATGAGTACGACCGTTGAATTTATTCCACGTCAGCACTGGAAACATCCGGGTTGACCGCGACTGTTTCTCCTGCACAAAAAGGAGCCTGATGCATAAGGAATTATATATTCTGCGGTGCAACTTAGCGCTGAACGTGCACTCAATTCAATCTTAGCCGTTCGATATTTGACATCATGATCAGTTAACCGGAATCTATTCAGAACACTGTCCTTTTATTACGAAAGAACATAACTAAGCTAAGGGCTTCTCAACTATAAAAACTCCCAATTTTAGTTTAGTTGATAGTAAACTATTCCACCAAGTCCAAAAACACTCGAGGTTCCGTTTCACTTCCCACAGAACCTCAAAAGGAGCTTCCTTTTCTCTCTCCACTTACTCTCCAGAGGCTCTATTCCATCTTTTGTTCTCTCTCTGTGTCCCTCTTGTGGTTTTTGGGGTTAGTCTCCATATCTGGGTTTCGTGTTTTTGGAAGATTGGGGAGGTCAAGATTCAATGGCCACGGTGCTTTTATTTATGTTGTTGGCAGTGTCCGTTGTTTCCGCTGATCAAAGTAAGTTTCTTTCTATTATATATTAATTGCTGTTGGAGGTTCTGAGTTGGTTTCTCTTGGGTTGGTAATCAAACAACAGCATTCTTTACAACTATTCTCAGTCTTTTCAAGTTACTGACTTAAAGTTCACTACTATGTTTCTTTCTTTTCACGAGAAATGATGGCTTCTGGTAACGAGGTGTTACTGTTTTGCGTTTTTGAAATGATTTCTTTTTGTTGGTATTCCTTCTCTTGGAGTGTGGAGCTTTTCCTCTGCATTCATGTTCTTCTACCATTGGCTTCTGTTGCGCTTTTCAAATAATTTATATGGGGAAACTGGGTTAGGAGGCTTTTGCTTCATCTTTCTTGTATGTATTGCCTCTGTTAAATACCCCATCTCCAACAGAGTTTCATCTTCATTTGTGATTTAGATGAATTCATTGGATAGAAGTTCTTAGCTGCAGGTAGTTGGTTAGCAGCATAGTAATTATTACATTTCGAATGCTAGACTTGGTTAGTACTTAATGTAAGGTTGGTTTTGAGTTCTGAAGTGACAATTTTGGTTTGATTTATGACAAGTCTTTCCGTGGAAAACACCGGATGAAAGTGGAGAGAGAGAGAGAGAGCGCATGGATGTTTTGGAAATACTTATTTTGTTGTTCTTATCAAGGCAATAAGTAACCTTCCGCAGAAAAAAGTTTTTCCTACATTGGAAACTTGTTAGATCTTCGATTCCTTAATGGGGAATCTCACCAACATTGCGCCCCAGCTCATAGGTAAAGGGCCCTTTACCTGCATATATGATACTTTCCATGTAGTGTTTGCTGTACCAAATTACCCTTTTCTTGGAAACAGAAACTCATTTCTTATTGAATGAATAGACGTCTACCTCCAAGGATAAAATTGTCACTTTCTCTGTCACTGGCATAACATATTGCAGATTATGACAGTACATTATCAATTAGCTCCCACAGATATTATTTCGCATTCCCCTTTTTATTTTCTCTTGATAAACAGAATCCCAACTCAGATCTGCTGTCAGGGTATTCTATGTTCAAACCTACTCCTTCGCTTAATTTGGCCAAGGTTCTGTGACTCTCCCATGGTTCTTTTTACTATTAGGAATGTCAAAGTGAAAGGAAAAACAACTTGAGACTGACCTTTAACTGTGATTAATGAAAAAGATAGAAGGAGAGACTTAAAATCGTGGCAGTGATTGAGGTTATGATGCTCCTAAGCCTGGAAAATTAACAGATTTAAAAAACTATTAAAGTCTTCATTTTTGTTAAATAAAAAGGGTAAAATAAGGAAAATCCTGAAAGTGCAAGGTACAATCATTTCTCCGGAAATGCAATTTCTGATATCTGACAATGGAATTGACGATTCTATATTTTTCATTAATGGCTTCATAAGGCTTTCAAATCTTAATATGCTATTGGCGAACCCATGTGGTGTGGGTGAAGAACTTTTAAGAAACTCTTCAATTTGTCAGATTGCCTCTTTTCCCCTCATAACTTTTCTAGTTGAACTTTATCTTTGTTGGGTTATCCATGTCTTAGATTCTAAACAAAGAGAGAGGTGTCTGCCCCAGCTGCCTGATAATGTCAATTATTTGCAAAAGAAGACAACAAAATGGACAGTAGATGACGACTGAGTAATTTGTATAACTTGTTGGCATTTATATATCGATTCCATGTAGCTGTCAAAGTAGTCAATTTTCTTTTAGTGATTTGCTATGTACATGCTATCAAGTAATTAGTTTCTTTTTTTACTTGAGGGGTTTCGGCCTTACTGATAACATCAAACTTTTGGGTTCACATCTCATTGTTAAAGGGAGACAGAATTAGATTTCCTTAATTCCCTATACCTCTTGCCTTTGGCCTAACCTGCCCTAAGCACAACCAAATCATTGAATCAAAAGAAAAATATCAGCTAGGTAGGCCTATATAGGTCCAGCTTTGGTAGTACAGATCCCTTTAATTATCATTCCTTTAATGGAAACACATCTTTTGATACTATCATCTTAAAGCAAGTTACTTCTTTCAATTGATTCCCCCCCAATGCTCTCAGTAGGTGTAGACATTGACTCTATGTCCTTAACAGAGCCAATCAAATAGGTAATGACATAGTTGATCAATGAACATAATACTTTTAATGACTCGGTTTGATTTCATTCTTGACAAACAAGGTTTACTAGAATTTGACATCTGCTGGATAGGTTATTATGGAGTTCGGTAGAACTTCTATTAGCTTTGAAGTAGCCAAAGTTTTAAGCAAGTAATATTCCAGGACTGTAAATCTAACAATGTCTGTCCTTGCCTTGGTTGGCTCTGTTTTCAAATGCATTCTTGCCTTCTCTAATTCAAAAGGCTTCTATGTTTACAGCGTCATTGGCAACATGAGTAATTGTAAACAAAGTTATCTCCTTTATTTGTCTGAATCTGCATCCTTGAACTACTTGTTGCAGATGCATTTATTGGTGTGAACATTGGCACAGCACTTTCTGATATGCCAAGCCCCACTCAGGTGGTGGCACTACTTAAGGCTCAAAATATTCGACATGTTAGACTCTATGATGCAGACCGGGCCATGCTACTCGCACTTGCCAATACAGGTATCCATGTGACTGTTTCTGTTCCTAATGATCAGCTCCTTGGCATTGGTCAATCAAATGCAACTGCAGCCAACTGGGTTAAACGCAATGTAATAGCTCATGTTCCGGCTACAAACATCACAGCAATTGCTGTTGGATCTGAAGTCCTTACTACTCTCCCTAATGCTGCCCCAGTCCTTGTTTCTGCCCTAAAATTCATCCATTCTGCTCTCGTTGCCTCAAATCTTGATAGTCAAATTAAAGTCTCCACTCCACATGCTTCTTCTATTATTCTTGACTCTTTTCCCCCTTCCCAAGCTTTCTTCAATCGATCTTGGGACCCAATTATGGTTCCCTTGCTCAAATTTTTGCAGTCCACAGGGTCGTACTTTATGCTGAATGCGTATCCATATTATGACTATATGCAATCCAATGGTGTAGTCCCCTTGGACTATGCTCTGTTTCGACCCCTCCCTCCTAATAAGGAAGCTGTTGATGCCAATACACTTCTCCATTACACTAATGTTTTTGATGCAGTTGTTGATGCAGCGTATTTTGCAATGTTCTATCTAAATTTTACCAATGTGCCTCTTGTTGTAACCGAGTCCGGTTGGCCTTCCAAAGGTGACTCGTCTGAGCCAGATGCAACAATTGAAAATGCTAATACTTACAACAGTAACTTGATTAGGCATGTCCTCAATAACACAGGCACTCCCAAACATCTTGGGATTGCTGTTAGTACATATATATATGAGTTGTATAATGAGGATGAGAGGCCAGGCCCTGTTTCTGAAAAGAACTGGGGGCTTTTTGATGCCAATGGGCTACCTGTTTATATCTTACACTTAACGGGGGCTGGTACTGTGTTGGCAAATGACACTACAAACCAGACCTTTTGTGTTGCAAAGGAAGGCGCTGACCCGAAGATGCTTCAGGCAGCACTGGATTGGGCTTGTGGACCAGGGAGAGTTGATTGCTCACCTATGTTGCAAGGACAGCCATGTTATGATCCAGATAATGTGGCTGCGCATTCAACATATGCTTTTAATGCTTACTTTCAGAAAATGTCCAAGGCTCCAGGGACATGTGATTTTAAAGGGGTTGCCACCATCACAACTACAGATCCAAGTAAGTGACTGCATGCCTAGTGAAAAGAGTTGGAGAGACTATTCTTAGAAGTTATTAATTAGTCACTGGTTGCTAGACCTTTTGATTTATTATAAAAGACAGTGGCATGATCTATAATCATGTTAAAAGCTATCTTGTTGGATGTCTCAGATGTTTGGGAGAAACCTCCCAAAAAGGTCTACAGGTTTGCGAGCTTCTGTCTAGCTAGAAAATTTGGTTGATATCACAAAGTAATTTGATTTTAATTTCTTCCAGGACAGGACTAGTGGATAGATGTTTCACAATGGGGCGGAGCTATATGCAATTCACTGGGGGCATGTACCTCACTGACTGAGATGACAATTTAAACTTTTACATTAATCTTTTGTACTATTTTTGTTTACCCTATTAACAAAATGCAATTTTTTTACACAATATTAAGTATGTAGTTCCCTCCCACTAAAAACTTTTGCTCCGCCCCTGGGTTCAATGCATTATTATGTTTTATTGGTTTTATAGCGTCTGCTGATATGGTTTCACTGGTGCAGGTCATGGTTCGTGTATATTTCCTGGAAGGTATGATGATGCATGCCATTATTTTACATTCCTTGTTTCTGCTTTAGAAACAATACTGTTGCATGTATTTACTTGTATTTTGTTTCTTCTTCGCAAATGCAGCGCTGGTAGAAATGGCACATTGACTAATAACACATCTCTTGCTCCATCCTCAAATTCAACTAGTTCTGATACCGCATCTCTATATGCATATGGTGCTGGTTCTTTCACGACCTCTGTTATTTTAGGCGCTTTGCTGACAGCTGCAGTTTTGCTATAGAACGTTTTGTCTTTGTACAACCTTTGTCAGAAAAATTTGCTTTTAGTTCTGATGTACACTTTCACTGAGAGGAGCTGCTTTAGATTTGTTTGGAAAGCTACAAGCCGATTCAATTTTGGTTTCCTGGAGAGGAGTTGAGGATTGGCCACCTAGCTGTGTAGTTCTAACTTCAGTTGATCGTTGGGGTTAGTGTTCAAACTAGCCAAGACAAAAATTTATTTGTTTGATGTAACTAAGGGTAGATTTGGTTTGATTGTATTCTTTGAACAACATTTTTTAATCGAATTTTCATGTCATGTTCTTCATTTGCCGCTCATGGCTTTAATGGAGATGCTGCTGTTTTTTCATGTCTGAAATCTCCAAGGTTATAATCAAAGTTTTAGTGGACAAAATTTAGAAGTAGCAGCCAAAATCTTTGAAAAGTTGAGTTAATACGTATATTTCTGAGCAAGTATATAGTACAAGAGTCTCTTGGGTTATTTTCAGTCACTAACATCATTGGTGAACTTGACGGCTTTCATATGACAAACATCACAAACAAACCCGGTAGAACTGCACGGACTGACATGTTGATTGCAATATGGTTTATTGCAGAAGTTGCATTTTGGAAGGTGAAGCCAACAGTTTAAACACACAACATCTGCACAAACTGTCTCGCCTATTTCATCATCCACACACCCTCCACACTCAGCACACCTTGAAATGCAGAAATTGCATCCTCTGCAGTCTATCTTCCTCTTGCAGGTCTCTCTTGAGCAGCTAAAAACCATTCTCACTTGGCTGCATATTGGACAGACTTCCACGTCAATCCTGCGACCCTCTTTGTTTCTTGAAGTTTGAGAGCTTCTGTACTGATGATAAAAGATGGGCTGTTTCTGTTGGTTTGCTGAGTAAGGTTGAAGATAAGAACAGAGTGTTTCAAGGTGTTCTTTTTTAACGCCGTAGAGACCATTTATCTGTATGCTCTCCAGGTTGTCGTGATGTTGGGACAGTGTCTTCACAGCCCTTATAATTCCCTCTGGGGTCAAGCCAGTGCATCCACGTACGTGGAGCTGAATAAAATAAACATGAAAACGTAACTTGTTACTGAGAGCATTAAATCACTGGTGCCTGCTTTTAACACAGAAATTATGTATGCTGTCCATTCTCAACCATATCTAGAAGTTCTTTTCAAAAAAAAAAAAAAAACCATATCTAGAAGTTTAGAGCTCATCTAATCAATGAATATCATGAGCCATTTGAGCCAAAAATGCAGAAAATAATTGAAGGTTGGAGAACAGTTATAACCCAGATGGGCCATTGAGTTTAGCGACCATTACCTTACGGATAAAAGGGTTTTCATCCACAATCCTTTGAAGCCCATCGTCTGTAATCTTTCCACAATTCACAAGACTCAAACTTTTGAGCCTGCCATTTGCTCTTGAAGAAATTTTCAGCAAACCTTCAATGGACAACCGAGAGTTAAGAGGCCTTTCGACACAGATATTCTGCCACGGCAGCACATCCTTCTTTAAAGCCTCTCTAAGCGACACGCAGACTTCACTCATAACCAGAAGCTCATATACAGGAAGGTAAGCCAATACAAAGAACATAGCTTCGTGGGGTGATCCTGTCGGTTCAGCTTCTCTATTTTTAGGTTCCTCGTCAGAGCTAAGATGGGAATCAATAGTTGCCATAATCTCCAGTTTCCGTGTGCAGCGCTGGACTTCAAACTGGAGGATGAATTTCAAATAAGGCAAAAGAAAAGTTTCTAAATTGGAAAGTTTAAAGGCATGTATGGAGAGAACTTGGGAGGAAGAAAAAGCAAGAAGATATAGACCATAACATTCATTTTTGTTTCAATCTTAGAGGATGAGATGACGTAGATTAACATTAAAAAAATAAAAATAAAAATAAGAAGTTTTACGGTGAATGGCAAGAGAAATAACTTCGCATTGTGGGTGGACTCGAACGGGAGTCTAGTCTAACAGACACCCTAGACCGTATTTTTTGTTGCTTCTTGTTGTTTCTTTCATCTCAGTGCCAATACATGCGAATCAGGATGTACCAAATTGCCTTAATTTACAGAATAACTGAATTATTTGTAAGTTTTGTATAATTTCCTTCATTTTCCAATACGTAGTGTATCTATGACTAAATTGATTGTGGGAGCTAATTTGTAACATCAAGTTCTTAGTTCATGCTGTAACAAGAATAACCAAATTATAGATAATGAAATAGTACTCTTCGCCATGAATCATCAAAGGAAATTTGATTGCAAGTACTTGCCAAATTATGTTAAGGAATCATTTAATTTCACTTCAGTTTTTTTAGTTGTGAGTTTAATTTCACTTCTATTTTTATTGTAATTTTAATTTTTGTTTAGAAAAACAAAAACTTACTTAATTATTAATATCAATGCATTTATATTTCTATAATTATATATTAGATAAAACTTAAAAAAATAATTAACAATAAATAATTTAAAAATTAACTTTTTATTTAAAAATTAATATTTATTTTAAATATATTTTAATAATTAAATCAAATTAAAATTATTAAGTAAAATTAAATTATTCATAATTCTTACTAATAATTAATTTTAATATAATATTAAATTAAATTATTTATAATTCTTATTAATAATTAATATATTAAATAAATACATATATTTATTTAGTTGATAGTAAATTAAACTATGGAAAAAAAAAACAAAAAACCACTTTTAAGGTTTTCATAATTTTTGAAAATTAAAAGAAGTCAAAAGTAAAAGCAGAAACTAAAAACTCAAATAAACATATTTTTATTGAATTTAAAAATAAAAACAGAAAATTAAAAATAAAAATAAAAACAAATTGACCCTAAAAGTTTATATTCTCTTTTCCCTCTAATCTATGTATGTGTAAAACAATCATAGCATTCATTTATGCTCCTACAAAGAGAGTTACACAAAACATTAAAATAAATTTGCGAGTTTATGAGTATTAAAGTCAGCAGTTTTACATACGAACTAAGATTTGATATTTTGGATTTACCAAGAAAAACATACACATTGGCAGAAATCAAGTTCTCAAATCAGTCAGTGATCCAAAGGCTCAACAGCAGTCTTAAAGAGGAGGATATAAACCTTGTCAATGGAAAAATACAAGAATCCTCCTATGGAATGTGTTACGTAAGAACCAAAGCTGGTTCCAACTATGCAGTGCCAAGCTGGTCCATATGCAGAGTCAAATTCCTGTGAGGGGAAGCGACAAATAGAATAAGCTGGTTTTCGATGGCCCTTCTGTGTGGATAAGTATATTACAGACCAAACTATTCCACAAGTCACTTAAAACAAGAGTGAATACAACCTAGGCTGGGCACCCCTTGCACAGAGATGAATGGTATTACTACCTTTAATTTCATACTCCAATTCAATATAACTACAGAGAAGCACAGCTCAACTTTGAAGTTGAACTTTATCATGGAAACGATGAATGCAGCATAATACCAACTACTTAATATGATATGCTTCTGTGCTCATATAATTGAGCGATTAATAAACTAATCCATTGATGAGCAAGAAAATATGATCCGAGACAAATGAGATGGCATGGCCATGTTTAATAAGTTATCATAAAATGCATGAAAGAGAGATATCACAATGGAAAGACCATTTTTTTCCTACAATGGCACAAACTGTTCATAGTTTCTTTTTCATTTTCCCAATTTATGGGTCCATTTCTTTTTACCATGTTTTTGTTAGCTGCCTTCTTTTAATCCTCGGTTTCCTATTCTAGAGCTGTGAACTCAATTGCCATGTCCTTCTTTTACCAAAATTGCCATGCTATTATGCGTAAGAGAACTTTAGCAATTACAAAGAAGCAAATATCACGGTGGGAGAAACACACAAATGAAGAGTGGAAAAGGTGAACATAGCAGAAATAATTTATAATTTAGATGTATAGTTTTTGCTTTTCAAAGTCAACAGACGAGAACAGCAAACTAGTAAAACAGAACAAGCTATCATTAAGGCTAAACTACAGAAAAATATATATTTTCTGTGTCAAAGGTATAAATGCAAATAGACAATGCATTATAAAATTTTGAGGATAAATTCCCCAAGTATCTGCCATCTATTTCCAAGTACATCAAAATTATTTGCTATCTCATCATATACTTTGTTCTTGCCATCTGAATTCATGACTATTAGAGTGAAATACCAAAAATCCATTTCAGCAAGGCATTACGAATCATTATGTTATATGAAGATTTCTCTTACCTCAATTGATAATTCACAACCATCATGTTCATAAGTCGAATGTTCTTGACGATAACATCATTCTCAATGATAATGTATAACAACCGAAACTTTAACAAATGTGTAAATCAAATGAAAAACTAAGCTTTTCATGGTCCAATTGGATTTGTCTTTCAAAAAAGACTTCAGTTTTGAGTAAGCACAATAATCTTGATCAAGCTAGGAATGAAGACAAACATTATGCTTAGTTTGGTGAGAGGCAGTTTGTTCTAAACCCAATGAACAAATCTTATAACTGTTTGTAGACTACTGAGGTCAAGTTTCATTACCTTTAAATGCTAAGTAAATGATAACAGGCTGCTAAGGTTGAGCTCCAGAGGTTTCTAATTTATATCTTACCACAGGAAGATTAAAAATAAGCCACAATAAGCATACATAGTTCAAGCCCTATTGAATATGCAATTGAATCATGAACATCACACAATCAACAGCCAAACCTCATCATCTTAGGCCTTCTACGGCATAAATTGTTTTCTAGTTTTATTTCTACTTTGCAGGTCCTGTGTAATTTTGGTTACTTCTGGGATTAATTCTCTTCACTTTCTTTAACTTCTTGAAGTTTTCACAACAACCAAAGCATAAAACGACTTTGTTATATGATAAGAGCTATTGGGAAAAATGATTGCTAAGTACTTCCTCAACTATTGGAAAAACCATACCCGTCAATACTAATTATCAATTGGAAATTTTGGTATTAAGTGGAAAAGTTTATTTGCTGCCTGACAAAAGATTTTAATTGGCCTCACATTTAGCCTCTGTCATCTATCTACAAAACAGTCGACAAATGGTAGTTAATAATAAGTATTTTCATTGTCAGATCGTAAGTTGTACGTCAGCAACCAATCAAAATTGCTATTTTCCAAAACAAAAGTAAGAAAAACAGTTATGAACCAGAAGTAGAAAATACCACGCAATTGTTCCCAGGTAAAAGCAGTCAATGTTATTTTTCATACGAAATGCATTCAATGAAAACCAGAAACGAAACCAAAAGAATTCACAAGAGACTGGGGTTTCTTTCTCGGAAGTCAAGAGTTTAACTTGTTCTTCTAAGTTTTTGCTTTCCTTCTGGGTGATGAAGTTACTGAATTAAGAGTAGACAAGCCTGACTTCTTTGGAACTGGACCACCAAAATTACAGTCATAGACCACCAAACCATAACCAACATACCCACTCTCTGTCCACCAGATTTAACCTAGTATAAATATTTGTTAATAGCCGTATTTAATGAGTATGCTTTTGTCAGACCGACGCATACAACAAGTACAAAATAAACCAGACCACACCAGACCCATTAATCTTTGCACTTTACACCATTGATTACAACTCAGGAACATAAAGAGAAGGAGACAAATCATGGAAAAATTCTAAGTCTCGTTCTCACCTTCTTCAGTGCTAGAGCAAGACCTTTGCTGTCGAGTTTTCCAGACATAGAGTCAAGGAGATCACGAGCACACATAAAAGCTCTGTTCTGCAAAGGGATGGGCATATCAGAAGCTCTAACACGGACATTGAGACGATCGAATTGTTCTTTCTGTTCTTTAGCCTTCTTTTTCTCTATCAGACTATTCAAGAACTTGCTCCTCCTCTCCAACTCCAGTTCCGCTCCATCCATTTTCACTCCAACCTTTGCTTACTCTCTCATCACTCAAAAAACTCAACAAGCTTCTCTGCTACTTACAGGAAAACAGCCACAGCAATGATGGTGGTCGTTGTAAATGCACATAAGTGTTTGAGAAAAAGCCTGAGACTGAGAGAGAGAGGTGGAGAGGAAAGCCAAAAGAGTAGGAAGAGAAAAGGGTAGAGGGAGGAAACTTTCTTAGGTCTTTGTCTTCCTTTATCAAAGCTTTTGTTATTTCGAGTATCGACGAGGTCGTTGTTGGGTTAGGCGTAGAGGGGACAAAAGACACTGTATTTTTTTAAACATCGATGAGTATTGAGTAGCGGAAAGTTGCAGCCGACCGAGTACATTAGTCTTAACCGGGAAAGGGTGTTTGATGCTTCATTTTATTTGTTCTACTTCTTTATTCGTTGAAGGTGACTGTTTTCATAGCAGTTTACTTCAAAGATCACATTATTAGATTGAGTTGTTTTCGGTCGGCAAGAACTTTAATAGAACAATGTATCCTAGTGGGCATGAACTTTAATACATAACCTTTGAAGGAAGCTCTTTCCTTGATCTTTCATTTTTATGGGAAAATTTCGGAAAAAATATTAAAAGAAATTAGCTTTTATACCTTTTCTGTTGATTATTGTCTTTCTTTTTAGTAATTAGCAATTACTTTGTATGATGTTCTCAACCAAATTAAGCATTCCTTAGACTGAATCCTCTAAAAAAACTAGTCCAAGTAACGTGATTCTCGCGGAGTTTGATAGATTGAGGGCAGACCCACTTAACCACCACACCAAACACCTTCCAATTCCAAGGGCTTAGGCCTTAGGGAGGTGGTGAATATGATGATGGAAAAGCTCGTTTAGTAAACAGGAAACTGGGAGGTGGGATTGGGAATGATGTGATTGGGGCCAAAGACGAAATAAGTAACCATTTTCTGACGTAGACAAACAAACGCCGATTGCGGGCAAAAGATGGAAGATGCGGGCCTCCACTTCTTATTATGTTTTTGAGTGTTGAATTGGTCCTACGTTCCTCACTGTCCTCGTTGCCAGGGAATTCCCCCCTCTCATTTATAGGAAGAATACGAGCATACTTTCTCCGTATCTAACATCCAACCGCTTTCAATCAACGGAAGATAGTAAAGTGACAACTAATCAACTTCCCATTTTTATTTGGATTCGAAAAGTATAAGGGTGTACTTGATTTAGTTTCATTAATTTCTGTAAGTCCAGTAATTGAATTTGAAACAGTTGATACTACAGTCAAAGATTAATTCAGACAAATATTGAGTTGAAACTTGGTGTGTCTTTGCATGGACCAGAAGTGAATTCTTTGTTACAGAAGTATCAGAACCTTACGATGAAATCAGACAGAAGGATCAAGGAAGTTGGAAGGAGGAATGAAGGGAGGTACATCCTGCCCACGGTCTCCCACGCTTCAAGGAAAATAATTAAAAAGCAAATACATTGGTCCTATAATTTAATTAAAGGATTGTATTTTCCAAGTCAAGTCAAAATAGGGAACTATTGTTAGCAAATCAGGCACGGGAATTGACATGCACATATAAGAATAAATACAAAACTTTTTTTTGTATGTGATTTCCTAAAAGTCAAGTTGACTAAAATTTAATAAAAATGATTAATATATAAATCATAATAAAGCATAAATTTTAATACTTTATTCTAATGTTTATTTCTTTTTTTGTCATTTTTTTCTAATTGTTTCTAAAATTGACTCATCTTAACCACTGTAGTTACATAAGTATTCACCCTCTAATGATAACCACAAAATGTGCTGAGAAAAATTTGTAACTATTACAAACAGAGTTAGGCAAGAAGTGCTAACTCTCTTATAATTTAAGTCTATTTATAATAAGTTTTAGATGTTTTAGTACTTTAATTGAAATTAAATTTTAATTTCAATTAAACTTTAATTAAAATTACAAATAATTCTAATTAAATATCAATTATATCGAAATAAGATCCAATATCTCATATTAATCCCTATTTATTAAATATCTCATATTTAATCATAAAATTTCTCAAACTTTATAATCAAGTCTAACTTGACTAAAACACTTTTTCTCTCTTCAACCCTTTTTTTTAAATACGTGAACCGTTTGGTTTCCAAATATGTTAGCAATAGATATAAATTATAATCCTAAATCACATTCAAGATTAGATAAATTAAATTTTTTAATTTATATTTAATTATTTAATTAAACAATTTATATCCATAAATCAAAAATAACGTCTAGTATCACATCATGTAATTTAGGAATGTCAAAGAGGCTTTGACTAACCTTTTCGTTCATGATTTTTCCATATAATTCAATCATTTCATCATACAATGTTCTAATTAAATATAAAACATGAAATTAATATTTACTCTGTTCAAGTCTAGTTATGTTAGTTCTACATTACTAGCAATTGATTCAATTGATGACATTTGTAAACTATTTTACAAATGTCTCATTTCATCTTAGCCAAAGATTTCACAAATCAATACTAATAGAGAACAACAAAGCATTCTTCCTAATCACTTTATAGTGATGAATCATATATATTAATCACTCAACTACCTCTATGTAGTTCATACTTTATCAAATGACTACTGACTGAGCTACTCTTGACTAGAATAGATCATAAGTAATATCAAAACATAGCAATCCTTATACAAGATAACTTTAAAAATCTCAAGTTAAAGAATCATTTATACAATCAGCACAATGATAATATCCATAGGCATACAAGTAATGTTCCGAGTGGAATTCTCATATGGGGTCAGTTCAGGAAATTGATTTTCTAACAAACACCTATATGTTTGTTTAAGTATCGTCATACTTTAGTCTATGAGATCAACTACTTCCCTTATAAAGAAAAGCATAATGTACCTTTGTCTTTTTACATTCTACTAATGTCTAGTTTTTTTTTAGAATTTAAAAATTCATTGAAGAGGGGAAAATGTTTAGGATAAATCAGTGGAGACGGACTCTCCCACAAGATAATCAAAACAACATGGTTAAGGAAAACAAAACACTAGAAAAATGACAATGTTGGGCCAATGGAAACTGCTGAGGCGACATCGTATCTGTAACTAGGGTATACCCCTCCTAACCTTTTATCTCATCTTCAGAAGATTACTCAATTAGGGTAGATGTCTCTAGAGGCTGCGAGACGTCTATGATGATTTGAAGATTAAAATCAAACTCTAGGCTAGAATAACTCGTTCAACCTAGGTAAGAGTTTGGTTGTTATGGATTTTCTATGGATCTCCTTAGATTTACTAACTTCATCTTGAATAACATGGGACCGAAGGAGGAATGCCTTGGTGCTTCCTTCTTGGATCTCTACAGATGAGGCTATTAAATCTGTTTATGTGGATTGTCTCTAAATCTCTTTAAAGTTACTAGCTTCATCTTGAGTAGCAGAGGATTGGAGGAGGTGCACCAAGGAGCTTCTTTCTTGCGTCTCTACAGGTGAGTTTATTTCCTTCAAATATCTTGGTTACACCCCTTCTTGAGCTGATTATTGCAAAAATATACTAGAGTAGCTTTGGAAGTATACCCTATGCATAGATTGTACTGTTCACTTTACTATTTCCCAAATAGTGCTAACACTAATAAAAGTCCCTGAACTGTGGATGATCAGTGAGAACTATACTCTCCATGAGAGAGCCAGAAGTCTGCTACAATGCTTTCCTAACTAATTTATAATCAGTTGTTCTCTTATATTTCCAGTAGTGAGTTCAATAAGAGAACTTAGGCTGTTATCTTTCCCTGTGAACCTTCTATTGTTTCTCTCCTTCCAAATTTCTTAAAGAAAAGTTACTACTTACACTATAAATATTTCCTTATCGTGCTTAGAGGTATGCAGTTGAGATATCTTTTGTAAGATATACGTGAGACAGCTATGGTTTGAATTAGGGACACATAGGATAGAAATTATAATCCACCTCTTTAGAGAAATTACAATTGAAGAAGAGATGATCCCTATTCTCCTCCTCTAAGCTGAACGATATACAAATCTTATAAGAGGATAGGAACTTCAGTCTATCCATAGTGCTGAGTTTATTTAGCATAGCTAGCCAAAGCAAAAAGCTAGCATTTGGTTTAAGAACCTTACACCAAACTAAGGTACATCACCATATTCTTGTACCTGCCCCGTCTTAGCTCCTTTGCTTTTTTGTTAGCAATTTTTGAAACAGAAATCATCCTCCCATAAGTATATATCGTCCTCCCCATGGTATCTGTATTAAGGAATGGATAATAGTCTCAATTCTTCTAAGGATAGAGACCAATTGTTATTTTGAATTAACTCTTAAAGCTTAGCTTTCTTAGAGAACCTAACCAATAAATCCCTTGACAGTTGATTATGAATCAAAGGCCCATGACCAATCCGGTTATCATGCCGAAGGGATATTCTATCTCTTGCCCCAATTTGACGTGTGCATATTGCTGCACTTCTTTCCTCGACATGAGAATTTGGTTAAGGAACTAGGAGTAGTTGTCTTTAATTCTTAGTGCCCAAAAACTATCTCCCTTTAGTATGTAGATGTGAATCCATTTGATCCACAACAATTCTTTTTTTCTTAGGATTCTCCAAATTCTCTTTATCATTACAAATCTGTTGTTCTTGCTAACTGATTCCAAACCTAACCTGCCTACCTCCTTCAGTTGATAAATATGCTTCCAAGTCACTTTAGCTATTCCTTTCTCACCTTTCCCTTTACCCCATAGAAACTGCTTCATAAATTTTTCCATCGTATTAATCAGCCCTTTGTAGAGGGATATGTAAGAGCACTAATAAATTTGCATTGACATAATAATAGACTTCAAAATTTGAAATTTACCTCCATAGAAAATGGTTCTATTTATCTAAGACCCCAGTATTTTTTGAAATTTTCTATTAGAGAAAGACATTCTCAAAATCTTAGTCTTTGGGAAGAGATAGGAATGCCCAAATACAAAAAGGGAGGGTCTTGTGTTTTCATTCCAGTAACTTGTGACAATGAATCTG
>JAOQMS010000178.1:7526118-7542316 GCA_027563885.1 Erythroxylum longipes
GGTAGTTGAAGTATTGTGTTTCAGTATAAGGGTTATAACTTCCATGCAAATAAGGAATAGGTAAGGGGAAAGAGGATCCCCTTGCATATGTCTTTTTTTTCCTTTAAACATCTCTATTGGGCTTCCATTAATGAATATCCTGTAAGAAGCAATGGTAATGCATTCTTGAATCCAATTGATAAACTTTTGAGGAAATCTCATAACTTCCATAATTTGTAGCAAGAAACTCCAGTTAACACTATCAAATGCTTTTGTAGGTCCACTTTAATAATACAATTTTGAGGATTGTTTCTTCGAGTATACCCTTTCAAAATCTCCTGCAGTGCAAGAATATTATCTCTAATATGACTACTACTCATAAATGCCCCTTATTTCTCACTGATGAGGAAGTGAAGAACTTCTTTCAACCTATTTGCGAAAACTTTAGCGATGATCTTATAGAGAAAATTAGTAGATGAGATAGGTCTGAAATCACTCCAAGTTTCCAGGTTAGAACTTTTGGGAACTAAACACACAAAAGTCTTATTAATCTCTTTAAACAATACTCCATTTTGGAAAAACTCCTGCACAACATCTTTAATGAAACTCCCTATTTTAGTATAACAATAACTAGAAACAATTTAGGGATAATACATAAATGTGATATGAACAATGAATACAACTTTATTTAAGTATCTTCATAAAAAAATTTTAAATAAATTTTGTCCACAAGGATGTGTTCTGAATATTCCTATTTTAGCTCATATAAACATTTTCAATTGGTATGTTTATGAAACCATCCTTCCATTTTTAACATCTGCATGTCATCTAAATGAGCACAAGCCTAATGATACATTCAGCTTGACAAGCTCGCTATGTTTGTCCTTTCTATCAAGAATTAGTAGTTACAGGGGCACGTCCATCTTCAACTTGGGGAAAATGGTTTGCTTGGCCTTGCATTTAATACCTACCCATTCTGCCATTATTGCAGTGCATTGAGCAAAGTGACGTATTTTTTATGAGCATAATTGCGCCTCCAGTGTGTAGATAGACATTGTATGTGCCTCCCCATCAGGAATTCTTTATGGAATTTATAGAGGTTTTGTTAAAATTGTTGAGAAAACCAAGTGCTTCTGCCCCATGTTTTTGGTGACAATAGATTTAATTTAAAAGTTAATGATACAAAAGGTCTTGATTTCCTTTTCTTTGAAGTAAACATCTCATATCTATATTTTCTTAGTTCTTGATGTAAAGAACATCTTTTGAATTGTGGGTTTCCATTTTTCAGCAAATTCGAAATCTAAATTTATTAGGCCCTGAAAAAGGTTTTATATATTCTTATTATTATTAGTACTTAAGATTTTAAGTTCTTGAAAATGTAACATTTGAATTTTTTGGACATTATTGAAAAAGAACAGATATTTTTTCAGGTCTTGATTTTAAGATCTCATTTATATTGGTAGCTTATATTTGATCAAGCTTGGTCTATTTTTAGTCCTCCTCGTGATGTTTCCTCATCTGGATCTTAAAAAACCTTGTGTTTTGCCTTCTCCTTTTACAAATTCAGAATGAGTCCCACAATGGAGGAATTTCCAGTGAATGGTGATAATTATGACGAGAATAGACAGAGACGATGTATGACATCTTAAACAAATCAAATCAGTTTGGTTGTTTCCCTTCTCTAGTTAATTGATATCTTATAAATTTTTTCTTCTATATTGGACGTACTTATAATTGGTTTCAGATTATTTTTACTCGTGGTTGATTCATTGCTTTTTGGGGGTTGGAATTTTAGTTTGCAGTCATCTTCTATCGATTAAAAGCTTTAAGTTCTTTTTTGTTTATAATTTTCAATATTTTTTGTTCCTTTTTAACTGCCTAGTATTTTGTTTTATTTATGGCCATGTATAGGTGGGATTTTCACTTTCATTTATTATAATGCCCAATTTTAGATTTAATTTCAACATTTTTTTCCCTTTCTCGAGTAATATTAGAGTCATTTAGGGAATTATTGGGCTTGTCTTTTATAACTTGCATTGGGCATTAGGGTAGGAGTGGTGGCTTTGACTTCTAATGATAAAGTAAGGCTAGCACTTTCAATTAGTTTTCAGTTTAGGAGAAGAGAAGATATTAACATATTACAGATAAGTTCTCAGAATATTGGGACCCTTATAAGGAAGTTTTTAGAATTTTTGAGAATTTTAGATAAATATAAGATTCGTAGAGCATGCATCCAGGAGACAAAGTAGATAGGGGATAAAGTGAAAGAGATTAATAGGTTCAAACATTATAATTCAGGGTATTCGAAAAGACAGAATGAGGTAGGTATCTTGGTTGTCAAGGAACTCATACATTATATTATGGGATAAAGAAGACTAATGATAGGATTATATCTTTAAAGATTGTAGTAAAAGATGTTCTTTTCAATGTGCTATGTGCTTATCTAGATGTAGTAATTCAGCAAATCTCCCTTGATGAGAGAGTTTTTTTAGGAGGAGACTTTGATAGTCATATAGGGACAACCATGGACCAATATTTTTGAACTTATAGGGGTTTTAGGTATGGTGATAGGAATGATGATGAGACTGCCTTATTATAACACGGTAATGTTTAAGTTAGTAATAAGCAACTATTTATTCAAGAAAGCCAAGGAGCACCTAGTGACATTTAAGAGCATAACGATACTTATAAGGTAAAGCGTTCAACCTAGTTGCAAAGAATGCAAGGTGATACCTAACGCTTGATTGGCAACTCAGCATAGATTGTTAGTTTTGGATCTTATAATTAAGGATTAGAGGAAGAAGAGAAGTCCTAGGAGGTATACCAGAGTCAAATAGTAGAATCTGATAGGGGATATAATGGAATAACTTAAGGATAGAGTAATATATGAAGAAGAATGAAAATTGGAAGTTGATGCTAACCAAATGTGGAAAAGAGTAGTAACTCTTTTAACGAATGCAATTAAAGAGATCTTGGGATATGACAGGGGCGTAGGGATTAGAAAAGTCCGCTCTTCAAATGACGCCTTACTTGCGAAGTTAGGTTGGAAAGTACTAACCAAACCCAATGCTCTGTGGGTTCAACTACTCTGCGCAAAGTATCAATTCAACGATCACAGTATCCCTCAGACAGTTGCAAGACAAGGGGCTTCGATTATCTGGAGGGGTATTACAGCTACTTGGCACTATGTCCGTCAAGGTATTAAATGGCAGTTGGGTAATAGTGCACGGGTTAATTTCTTGTTGGATGCCTGGGTGGGTGATTGGGGTCCGCTGCTTCCACTAGTGACGTCCCAACCCTCAGACAATTTGCTGCAAGCAACTGTCAGGGATTTGGTCCATGCAAATGGTTACTGGAGTTGGACTTGTTTTCAATCCTATCTCCCTTCCACAGTGTGTAGGACTATTACGACAATTCTGCCACCTCATGATGGGCTGGCGGTGGATCGCATAATATGGGGACTAGGGAAAAATGGGAGTTTTTCGGTAGCTTCTACTTATGATCTTATTGAGAATACTACGGACCACGACAACAGTAGGTTCTGGAAACTGATTTGGAAATGGTTTGGTCCCTAGCAGATTTGTTCGTTCCTCTGGCTGCTGGCTAATAGCAAACTGCTTACGAATCAACAGCGTACAGCTCGCCACATTGCAATGGTCCCAAAATGTATCTATTGTAATCAAGATGAGTTAATTTTGCATGCATTACGAGACTATAGTAGAATGCAATCCTTTTGGGAACACTTCAATGCAGGAGTAATCAATCCCACATTCTTCCAACATGTAACATCCCACTACCACAGGACACGTACCTAAGCTTTTAGGCACAATTAACTTATGTCTAACGTTCTTGTATCTTAAGTCATATAAATGTCTTACAAATAATTATTCTAGCCGTATAGGTAATAGGATGTTACATTTAGAGAGAGAGTGAGAAAGTGAAAAGTGTAAGAAAAATGAGGATAAGGCTAAATATATAGGTAGGATGGGTAAAAAGGGTTTAAATTGGAAGAAAAAAGGTTGAAACTTGCATATACTGTGCCTACCCTGCCGTAAGCCATGATTATAACGTTGTAAAAATTTGAATTCTTTCTGATTTTGCTTCTTTTTCCTCATTTCATTCCCGAAATCCTTCCATACCTTAAAATTATATTATCACCTTATTGTTCTTACCTTCCACAACATTGCCATGTCAACTCATCCTAAATTCCTCCAAGATATTTAACTGGACCTGAAGTACAAAATAAAAACAAAATGCAAATCCCATTTATTACAAAAGGTGACATAACAAAATGATAAAAAATCACGGGTTGCCTCTTATGCAATGCTTCTTTTATCGTTGCTAGCTCAATGTACTTTTTTTTCATGGTGGTTTGAACAATTTATGTAATTATAGCATGATCACAGGTCTCATAAATTACAAATGAGTTACTAGACCGTGATTTCCACCACCCTTCTTCTTTGTCTTCTTCTTCCGCTTATTCCTTCAACATTGTGGATTTTTAGGTGGATCCTTGTGATCATCACTATGTTCAACCTCTCCTCGAGATTTGATTCTATGAATGATGTCTATGGAATTGTGAGAACTTCTTCTATCATTGGACATGTTGAAGGACACCTTCTCATTCCCCACCCTTATAGTCAACTTGCCTTCATCAACATCTATAATAGATATGGCAGTGGCTAGAAATGATCGTCCACAGATAATTGGTATCTTCAAGTCTTCCTCTATGTCCAAAATGACTAAGTCCTTTAGAAAGGTAAATTTTTCCGCCTTAACAAGAATGTCCTTGATTATACCTCTCAAACGGTGAATTGATTGATCAACCATCTGCACACTTATCTGGTTGGTGCTATTTCTCCTAACTTCATCTTTTGGCATAAAGTGTAAGGCATCATACTTGTGCCAGCTCCTAAGTCTAAAAAAGCCTTATGCACTTTGACATTACCTATAGTGTAAGGAATGTAAAAATCCCCTGGATCATTTTATTTCCATGGTAATGTTGCCATTTCATTAGGATTCTCCATTCTTCCTACTTCACTCGCATTCTGTTCCAACTCCTTTTTATTGGTTAATCTATCTTGTATGGATTCCATAGGACTAAGTCCAGTTTTCAGCTGCTCTATTACCTCAAGGACTTCCTTTAACTTTCTTTCTTTTGAATTTTGTTGTGCCAAAATAGGGTATGGAATAATAGGTCAGTACTCTTTGATTTCCTTTAGGTTATGTTCATTTAGCAAGAAATTTTTTTCAGCCCTTTTCTTTTCCTTTTCCCTATCTTGTTCAGCTTGGTTAACCTTCTCCTCAGTGTCCCAGGTGATAACCATGATTCTTTCCTTTGGGGTTATTTTTGTGTTACTTGGAAGATTCCTCGCATTTCATACAGACAGTGCATCTGCTAGATGGCCCATTTGGACTTCCAAATTGTGAATAGAGGATGCATGATTCTTTGTCATTTGTTGAAAATTTTCTTATAACCTCTTATATGCATCATCCATGATTTTAATCTTATCCAGGATTTTGTCTAATTTGGTGTTCATAGAATTTGGCTTCTCCTGTTGAAAATCAGGTGGCCCTTAAGGTCAGAATTGACCTCTAAAATTGTTTGACCTAGAGAAGTTTAGGTGATTCTTCCACCTAGGATTGTACGTGTTTAAATAGGGAATGTTCACTCCTTCATGACCAAACTGTGCTCCCATATACTTAATTTGTTCCGTTTCATTACTTTGCATCAGGAAGTAGTGATCATGATTATCCTTACCACAAAGCTCACATCTTTATTTAATGGCTTTAACAAAGGTTGAAGATGAAGCTTTCATGTTATTCAGTTGTCGTGTTAAGCTATTAATTTTTGCTTGCATCTCTATCAATTAGTCAATAACTATAGCTCTTTTCTGTTCTCGGAGGGTTATGTGTTGTCTACTTCGATCATTCATGTAGCACCCCACTTCCACCGAGCACGTATCCGTACATCCCAAGGACATTCAGACACAAACTCAGTGAAAGCAATGCGCTAGAGCAGTCAAACAGAACTCAATGCAAAAAAAATTTCAAACATCACACGCATTTTTCGGAAAAACCAATAATCATTAATAGCCCATTTTATTTATAACCATTACCAATTACAAATGTCATCACAACCTCACACTGGATCAAACATTAAACACATTTTTAGAATTTTAGTAATCTTTTAGGCCCATTACAAAATACAAAATGTCTTTGAACATAACTGTTATTACAAACGTAATTCATTTATACAGTAAATGACGCTTACGGAATACAATATTTAATACAAATTTTACAAAAAACATATGAAGAGGCCAACTGATCCCAACCTCTATCTCTTACTCAGTGGTTGGACTCCAATTTTGTTTAACTGGAGATCTCCCTGAGCATAAAAAAGGCGTTGCAATATTGGGTTGAGTTTTGCGAACTCAGTGAGTGGACCATCCTCGATGGCTCACTCAAACCCATAACACATCTATTTATGTAATCACGTAATTCACATCATTTCACAAATCAACATGTTAAATCACATACACATCATATTCACTTAAGTCATATTTCACATTCATAAATCATTCAAACATTTCATTTCAGTCATATAATCATACTTATCACATACATATACAATGTTCATGACACTCAATTTCAATTTTTTTGTTGTGACTGACTGCCTATAATTGTCCCGTGTCCATTGTAGATACTGGGATCATTAATAACTGTCCCTTATCCATTGGGGATATAGGGCTCATTTTATATAGTGAGCCATAGGCTCTTACCACATTCTGAGCTTTAAGCTCTTTTTCGGTGGCTACTCCGGTCGCAACGGCCTTTATGTTATCATGCATTTATGTAATTAAATGCATCACATGTATTCATTTAATTGATTGTGCTGAGTCTTACACTTTTATATTCACATTCACATTCCCATTCACATTTATCATCGGACCTTGATCTGACATTCAACATTTAAGTTCAGAATCACTTATTTTAGTCCAATTCACATACAATAAGCACTTCCTATGTTCTCACATTTATCAAACTCCTCGGACTATTAATGTCTGAAATTGTACCAATCACATTCACATTTAATAGCAATTCAATATAGAAATTTAAAATAGAACAAAAAATGAAAGTAAGACCATCTAGGTCGACTCATAGTACGCTTCAGATTAGCGTTTACTTCCATGATCTAAAATTGTCTGGATGCAAATGTTAAATCCTGTATATCAATTTCATGAAACACACATAATGCACACACATTATTAATTGCACAATCACATAAACATTTCATTATACACATATGTGTATGTGTAAGGTATAATGCATGCTCATATTAACAATCCCGGGTATATTTCCTTTATTCACATCTTATAATCAATTAACATCTTTCAATCATTCTTTAATATCTAATCAACTTTACTTGCTTTACTCAACTCATTTATCATCAACTAGGGTCATTCAAGATCTCATTTAAGTCTAATTACCTTATATGGAAGCACCCTAGCATTGCTTGGTTCAATCTTCACTCAAAAGACCACTTTTTACCTCTTTAAGTCTCGCATCGTGGTGTTCCTGCCATGATCATGACAAGACCTTATTTTATCAAGCCACGATCATGCCCTGCACTTTTCTTCCATGATCCACACGAATTTAACACTTATACCAACATCAATTCTACTCCAAATTTTCCCGAATTCATATGCATTAATGCAATTTCATTCCATGCTAATTGCATTACCCATTTATTGCATTAAACTCCCTAGTCCCCTACTTATTTGATTCAATATTTTAAACTAAATCTCGTCATTCATAAAATCTAATCTCCTTCCATACTATGTCTTATTCATAATGCATCAAACAATTCATTCATTATGTTATTTCCTTATTTAACACTCTAAGCATTTCACATTTAGATGCCTTACCTTCAAACACCCTTTTCCTTAAAGGTATAACATCAAGATCAATCAAAACTTATCACACATTTAACGAACTTGTCCAACATCACTTATGCTCCCTTTAAGTCCCAATTAAGCTCAAAAACATCATTATTATACACCTCATCCTTAATTGGTTCAAACATTTCATAATCACCACATTACCATAAAAAATCATTGCCCACGATCGTGGCATCTCTTGCCACGATTGTGATAGAAACTAATTTCCCAGTATTCCTGTAGTTTTCTAGTTTTTCTTACCTAAAAAGGGAGGCTTTTAGGCCACACTTTCTTCTAATCAAATGTTTTTATATATCTTTATTTTCTAATGACATAAAAATCATACATTTTGGTTCAATATCATGCAAGTTATAATCAAAATACTACAGACTGTTCTTATACCTTGACAGACACCATTCTCAAATTCAAGCCAAATTTAAATACTCTTAAGGACAATTTTCAAATTCGATTCCTCCATAAGAATTGTAGCCACATGTTTTTAATTTACTCTAAATCAAAATTCATTTGATTTGGATATCCAAAAATCATGTTATGGCCAAAACACAGATGTATGATCAGTAAAACACTGCATATAACATACTCCAGCACACTTCTTCCAAATTTTCCAGCTCTTTAACTCCTACAAGTTACATTTAACATATCTTAAGATTATTTTATCAATTCTACATCATTTCTTCATCAGGATCACCTCTATTTCCAATTCAAAACATCTAAAAAATAATTTACAAATCATTGTTCATTTTATGAATAAAAACAGAACATCAAAGTATCCATACATTCATCAACATTTTTGATCATTTTTAAACATCATTTATACCCTTAATTCATCTCAAAATCATTCCTATATCAACTTATGAATTATTTCTCATCATATGAACAAGAATCTAGCCTAACCCACTTAATTCCTTATTAACGTAACTTCATATTTCAACACCTTTATCATGTTCATTTCATCCCAAACTATCGTCACATATGCTTATATTTAAATAACCCATAAAGGTTTAGGTGCTACTCACTTGATTAAGCTTCAAGATCTTCAACCCACACTAAACCTTAGCTTTCCTTAAACCACACGATCATCATATATGTGCAAGAACAAGATATAATAGAAGTGGGTTTCATCAACATGAATAAGGTACTAAGGTGTTGAAGTAGTAAGGTGAAGGATGATAGCACAAGTTCAACATAAGGAGAGTGAAAGTGAGAGCAAAAGTATAGTAGCTTGAGAGAATAAAGAAGAAGAAGAAGAGAGTAATTTGCTTAAGTGAAAGATAAAGGAGATGGTATTTTAATTGGGTACTTAATGGGTTAAAGCAAAGGGAGTTAGATACTTGGTGGCTGTCATGACACTCAACACTCAATAATTAAAAATAAAAGCTAATGTCTTCTTGCTTACAATATTACCTATTTCTTAGTAATCAATCCATTTGTCTCCCAATTCTAATCCAATTGACTCCCAATTTTCAATGACAATTGTCATTAAATCCCAATTTCATTCATAAAAATTTCTACTACCGTTTGACACTTATTTCTGCTACACTTTATCAATTGTCTCTCCAGAAAATTCTCAAAATTTACCAAAAATTCTAAATCAATAATTTAATACACAAATCAATTTTTAAGGAAAAATAATCACTATCCATATCATAATCACATTAAATCAATCATTTATACCTGGAAAATGTCAAATGAGTACATGGACAAATTATTGTAATGTGTGTAATGATCAAATTCACGTGTGTATATACTAATATTATGCATAAGTATGAAATGCATTTTCTAATCTCTCAATAATATTTCTCATATACGGTATTCCCGGGCTCTAATCTTAATATGGGAACGAGATGTTGCAATTCATCCACAGACAGTTGTTATTCGCCATTTCTTTAAGCAAGTCCCCTACTTTGTCAACAATCTTTCGCATAAGTGATCCGCCCGATGCTACATCTATGGCACATCTCATGGGTGGATTGACTCCATTGTAAAAGGTTTGCAAAAGAAATTCTTTTTGTAAGTTGTAGTGTGGACACCTCCTTTGTAAATCTGTATATCTCTCCCACGCCTCATAAAGTGATTCTCACTCACTCTGTTGGAAGTTTGTGATTTCTTTTATCATCTTCGCATTTTTAGTGAGGGGAAATAATTGTCCAGGAATGCAAATACCAATTGTTCCCACATTGTGACATTTGAGGGACTGAGAGAGTGATACCAAGTTTTTTCTCTATCCTTTAACGTAAAGGGGAAGAGCCTTATCCTAATAGCATCTTCTGGCATTCCATGATATCAGAAGGTATCACATATTTGAAAGAAGTTCACTATATGTGCATTGGGATCCTCATTAGTCAGCTCGTATAATTACATATTTATTTGTAACATATTCAGTAGGGGATTTATTTTGAGTGAGGGTGCTTGAATAAGAGGTCTAGCAACACCTTGATTGGTTGCATTAAATCTTGGTCTCATCAAATCCATGAGGTTTTTAGGTTAGTTCCCCTGGTTTCCTCCTTGTTGAGACTCTTAATGAAATTCCTTAGCCATTGGTTCTTCAATTTCTTCTTCTTAGCGTTTGGCTCTTTGAATGGCTCGTTCCAAGCGAGTGATGTCGAGTTCTAGGGTTTCAGCAATCTGACTTGAACTTCGAGTGATTCTTATATTCATGCAAATGCACAGACACAAGAGTGATAAGAACACCTTAGGCTATAAGAACTAAACTAATCCTTCTACTCCCCGACAATGACACTGAAAACTTGTTGAGGTAAGTTTTAATCTATTTAAAACCCTCAATATACTACAAGTGCACATGTTGTGGGTGTACTAAGTGAGTTGTCAATCCCTCGAGGAGTTGTCAAACTAATCTAATTCTAAGTTATCTAAGGCCTAAAGAATTATTAAAATGAATAGAAAAGTAAATGCGTGAAGATAATTGACAGAAAATTAATTTGTAAAATTAACACAAATGAAAATGAATATTGAGCACCACCAGTTTCACAATAGGAAATCACATAAAAAAATTTACCAATGCTAACCTATCATCAATGCTAAGCTAATCACTTTTGTGTTAATGTGGTGTCGATTCTAGAATATTGAAGGGTGGATTACTCTCTCTCGAGTTATAATCACTAAACCTTAATTAATAAACTTTAATTAAGTTGCATTATCGAACAGGTAATCTCTCGATTAACAATCAGCCCATAACCTAATCAAATTTTAAGCATTATATTAAACAATAAGGTCCTCATATGAGATCTTTTTCATATAATTACTAATTTGATTGCTTGCATGATCTATTAGGTCAATTAACTCTCATTAACCAACTCAATCATTTTGCATTTGGTTCACTCTCTCGATTTATCACCGAAGTATAAAGTTACAACAAATAATCATAACAACCAAATGAATTAACAAAAAACAACTAGATTAACATTGAATCAAGTTTAAATCCATAAAGAAAAGTTAAAACATCATCATCAATCCCAAATCAATCATCATCATCAATCCCAAATCAATCATCATCATCATATCCACCTTACAAATTAAAAGAATAAAAATGCTAGATGAAATGAAAATGTCAATTGGATGGGATCGAGATCGCTTGGGATAGCAACAGTAGCAGAAGTTGGAGTTTTCCCAGGGTGGCAGAAGTTGGAGCTCCCCCTAGGGTTCTTTTTCTTTCTTTATATAGTCTTTTCTATTTTAGGTAAATCCTAAGGTTTTCCTAGGTCCAAAAAGTCACAAATGTCCCTCTATAAGTCGCGTTTGGGATGTTGTTCGCGCTATCTGTCACGAAGGCCACGATCATGGCCTATATTATGACACTTAATTTTTGTTCTCTCTGTCACGATCGTGGCAGAAGGAGCCACAATCGTGGCAAACCCTCGATGCTTTTCTCATGATCATGGCCCTAGGCCTTGCTCCAGGCTTCCTCTGAATTCTCTCCTTTCTTTGATATTTGATTTGAAACACTAACAAACACATCAAGGCATCTCAAATATACAAACTTTAAATCAATAGCATGCTTTAACCTATGAAACACTCAAAACGTAAATGTCTAACAAAAAAACACAATCTTAACTGAAACATGCACTAATCATTCAATTTAACAAATAAACACTTACTAAATTGCCCACTAAAACATTATGCAACCTACCACTATCATATACCATAGGCTAAAAACCACTTCCTTTTTGTCAACCAATAACATGGTTTCAATGCAAACTCAAAACATGTAAGATTTAACTTTCAAAATTAAATTCATATATTGTTAAAACATAAACTTATACTAGCAATATTCACTTGTAATGCATCATTCACATAAACTCATAATCAATATTCACTTCATGATATAATAGAAATCATTTTCATAAAATCAATTTAAAAATACACTCATAATTTTGTAACTTATTGCTAAGCACACTCACGTGTTCTATGCCTCTCTTTTACCTACATAAAGTGCATTTCACTTAGGCATTTATTTCCAAATTAGGAAATAAGGAATTTAAAACTATATATTTGGTTTAACCAAATTTGAGATTAGTATTTAATCATATAACATGTATGCTAATTGTATTTCAGCTTACTTCCATAAGCTAATTTATTGTTCTCAATTTCAAAGTCTAACTTCAAAAATCACTTAAAGACGATCTTTTACCCATTCCCCAATCTTGAAGTCTTAAAGGAGGGAGGTCGGGCTTGGGAATCAACCATGGTTGGCTTTTTCTTTGGTAAGAGACCACCTTTTCCTTTAGTCTCTCAATGGTCTAGCAAGCTATAGAAGAATAAAGGCTTGACAGATGTTCATCTATCTAAAGAGAACTTAATCCTTTTACCTTTACTTCCACTTCAGAAATTCAGAAGATTATGGTGGAAGGTCCCTAGCATTTCAATAACCATCCTATCTTCTTACAACCTTGGCAGCCATACTTAAACCTTGAAACACTTAAATCTAAAGTATTTTGCTTTGGATTAACTTCCACAACATTCCACTTGACTATTGGACAACCCAAGGGCTTGGAGCACTAGCTATCTACTTCGTACAACCACTGTGAATTGATGAACATACAACAAAGAAGAAGAGTGTTAGATATGCCTTGGTTTTTATCAGTGTGGATAATACCAAAGAACTCCCTGATGAAATTCCAATAATGAGGTTAGGAGAGCAAGATAAACTACAGGAAGACACAATTAAATTTTCTTACCACTGGAAACCACCTTCCACAAATCTAACCAAAATTTGGAAGGCCACGGGCAAGATTTTGAAAATAGGGAGCTATTAAGAACTTATGGAGTCAGTTGAAGTAACTGCGCCTTTGGAACCCTTGGAAAACCCCTTTTCCTTGACATCCAATGTCACTACGATGCCAATAACTATTGATTCCATACCACCTGATAATATGGAGAGAAAAATCAATGAGTTATTGTAAAATTGTCATACAACACACATCCATACATCCAAGGAGCACAATATATCATGCAATATAGAGCATAAAGTATCAAAAACATCAAATACAATACTTGTAACTCAAACAGATTCCAATGATGACCATGTCACCCTATGCACCACTTCGGGTGTTATGCACAATGCTGAATGAGAATTAAAGGTAAGTCACACTAATCTTATACAATCAGATATCATTGCAACTCCTAAAGCTTCTACTGCACCTAAAGAATCTGTTGGAAAGGTTGAATTCTACACATTAGAGAGAAAGAGATCTAAGAGGGGAAAAGGGAAAGGCTCCACAAGTCAAACCTTTTAACCATGTCCATTATTGCGTGGAATGTATGAGGAATAAATTGTCCGACTATACTTTCAACTTTAAAGGACTTTGTTTTGTGAGAAAAACCTCTCATCATCTAATTACTAGAAACTAAAGTCAAAATAGAAAATCTAGCAAAGTTGGACCTTTTTTGGTTTCCATTAGAACATGCTTAATCATCATGGCAAATGAAGATTTGATTATATCCTGAATATCCATCCAGGAAGCAATAAACCAATGTCCACCCTTTCTATCATATGGTCTATAAATGGGAGTGGAAAACGATCTTTCTTAGTCACTAAGTTGAGTTTGCGATAATCTATGCATACTCTCCATCCTGCGATCGTTCTTATTGAAATTACTTCTCCACTATCACTTTCTGTTACCATCATTCCACTCCTCTCAGGTACACATTGTACTCGATTGACCCATTCACTATCGGAGATGGGATAAATTATCCCTGTATCTAAGAGTTTGATTATCTCTTTCTTGACCACCTCCTTCATGTTAGGGTTTAACCTTCGTTGATGCTCCATCATTGTTTTACATCCTTCCTCTAGGTTTATTCAGTGTATGCAAACATTTGGGCTTATACCTCGAATATTAGCAATCTGCCATCTGATAGCTTTCATTCGCTTTCTAACAATTTTCACCACCTTACTTTCTTATTTCTTGTTCATTTAATTAGAGATGATTATCAGTAACATTTTACCTTCACCTAGAAAGGTATAGCTCAGATGTGCAAGTAAAGGTTTAAGCTCTAAAGTGGGTGGCTTTTCTATAGATGGTGGTATGGGTGCTTCAGTTCGAACCAATTCATCTTGATGCATTTGAACCTTTGACTCCTCTATCTTATCGTCTCCTTTAGATTAGATTTTCTAATATTCATTGTCTATCTTTGCTTCCATTGACTGTACTTCTGTGATGTAACTCTCAGCTTGTTCTTACAAATTTTTATCCATAATTTCAACCTTCATACATGCACTGCTATCAGTTGGATTCTTCAAAGCATTATTCATAATGAATTGCCTATTTGAAGTGTTAATTTCCCTTTTTGAACATCAATTATTGCTTTCCCTGTATTCATAAAAGGTCGACCGAAGATAGGTGGACACTTCTTATCTTCTTCAAAATCAAGAACCAAAAAATCTACAAGAATAATGAACTTGTCTACTTGCATCAGAACATCTTCCACTATTCCATATGGTCTTTTAATGGATTAATCAGCCAACTAAATTAACATCGATGTTGGCTTGACCTAACCCAGTCTCAATTTCTTGATTATTGATAAAGGCATAAGGTTAATATTTGCACCTAAATCGCATAAGCACTTTGTGAATTCAAACTCACTAACCACACAGGGTATTGTGAAACTCCCTGGATCCTTCAATTTAAATGGCATCTGACTGGTGACTATGGAACTATAGGTGCCAGTTAGAGCTACCGCCTGATTATCTTCCCAAGTAAGTTTTTTTGTTAATATGTCCTTCAAAAATTTGGCGTATTTAGGCATGTGTTCCAAAGCTTCTATAAATGAGATATTTATTTGTAGCGTCGTTAGTTTCTCAAAAAATTTTGCAAATTGTGCATCTAGCTTCTTCTTTTGTAATCGTTGAGGAAAAGGATCTTGGGTTGATATGTTAGAGGGGTGACATAAGGAGGGTATTCACTTCTTTCTCCTTTTCTTGATTTTTCTTAACAGGATGGATGAGCTCCTATATGTCTTTGTGGGTGGTTCAAGTTCCTTCCCACTTCAAAGTGTAATATTATAGTTGTGCATTAGTATATGTTTTCCTAGTTAATTGCCATGTATTTTCTTGTATAATTGTTGATTATTGTTGTAGTTTAGGATTCATTTTGTATGTTTTCATTTAGTTTGATTTCCATTGTTGTTATTTTATGTTTGGTGTTAATTTATGGTAAGAATTGACTATTTTTTATGTAGGAAGGAAGATGGAGCAACTTGGAGATTAAATTAGAGATCAAAGAGGAGAAGACAAGAGGATTCCATATGTTGCCAATTCCCATGATCGTGGGAATTACAATTCCAGACAATACAGGGGGCTTCATTAAACTTAGGATTTTTGGACTATTAAAGGATAATTAAACCTCTATCTTAAAGGGAGAGACGGAACTCTCCTATAGAAATACCATCTTTAAGTGAAGAACACATGTTTGGAGTCTTAAGGAAGGATTGAAGTCAAGGATCATCATCAAGATTGGGGAAAATAACACATCAATACCAAAATTTCCAAATTTTTACAAAGAAGAGGAGGAGTCCCTTTATTCAATTTTCTGTCAATTTTTCTTCTTCTATTCTTTGTAAAATGGTTTATTTGAATGTTGATGATGTTATGGAGACCATGTTAGGTTGATTTAGTTTAAGGGATTGCTTTTGAACTATTTTGTTAGAACCCTTATTTTATTGAATTGAATGAAGTTATCTTTGATGATTGGTGATTTTATTTGTTATCTTGCAATAAATCGAGAGAGTGAGTGAGATTA
>JAOQMS010000178.1:7542416-7554398 GCA_027563885.1 Erythroxylum longipes
GTCCAACAGGACGCATGTGGTGTTTTGATTCGTAGAAACATGTCATAGTAGTTTGTAATTTCTATTTCCTTTGTAAAAAAAAGAAGAGATGTTGGGTATTTCTAAGGGTAGTAACATGGAGTCATAGTCATAAAATGAAGATGAACAAGGTTAAAGTTAAGAAAGGTGCCTATAAAGCTCTATCGGATAACATCACAAAGTTAGAGAGTATAGATAATAGAGAAAGTTACAAATTGGAAAAGAAAGAGGTGAAGAAGAAAATCTTAGAAGCTAAAAACAGAGCTTACGAGAAATTATATGTGGACAATTGATGTCCCTCCTCTAACCCTTGCAAAGTGGAGAGCCTTATGTACTAAGATTGTTGTTAAGATAATCTTTACAACTGGGATTTTGAATCTTGTACCAATACTAATAGGTATTGATCAATACTGCTTATGCTGACCAAATATTAGTACTAAACTTTTTAGTACCATATTAGATTTAAATATTGGATTGTATTGAAAAATTTTAGGTAGTATACAAACTAGTACATTGAATACTAAAAAATGTTGAGTTAAATTTGTAAATTAAGAAAATTTAAAGGATTAAATTGAAAAATAATTTTATTTTTAAATATTTTAAAAATAAGTTTCAAATTAGTTATTATATATAAAAATATTTATATTAATCTAATAATAGAATTACTGAGTCAAAATAATAGTTCAAACTTTAATTAAAATATGAAACTAAATTTTAATATAGGACAAAATTGTATATATAATAAAAAATGTGTTTTATGTTTTGTTTAAGCATTGTTTTATATTTTTTATTTTCTTGCTTAATATTGCTACTAAGTAATTATTTTTTGTTTTCTAACATAAGCATATAGGTTTAATTTATTTTTTAACATATCAAATAATTTTAGTTTTCTATTTAACTATTTACTACTAACTACTAAAAAGTTAAAATTAATATAATAAAATTTATAATAAAAGACTAAACTTTAATTATATAAAATTGAAAATTATTATATAAATTTAAAAATTATTCAAAATGATGTAACGTATTGATCCGTACCAGTATCAAAATTAGTACTAATGTTGGTACGATATTCATCATATTGAGTATAACTTTCTATTTATTTTAATTATGAATTTTTCTTTCAATAGAACTTAATATCTAATTTTGTTTGTTTTTAGGTTCAGAGCTCCTGGAAGAGGAGTTCAAGGACGTGGAGAAGAATTGAGATCCCACTAAATGGATCCTTTTGTTAAATAATTAGAGGGCTCTTTTTTGTTAGGCTTTGGTGATTATTTAGATTGAATTTGTTAACATTGAAAGTAACACATGAGATGGATAAATTTATCATTAGGAGATTTATGTTTTTGAAATTACAATTTAAAATAACTATAATAAATCATTAATTTAAATTAAATTTTATCAGTTCGATCAAGTTTAAAATTTATATTGAAATGTCATTTTCAACGACTTTTATCTTCCATATCAGCTCACAGAATGAGTAAGGGTGAACTCTTCTGTCCACACAATTTGAGTGAATATACTAATGGATACGTTCATGTGCCTGTCAACACATGCTAGAATGCTTAGTCAATGTTTACATATAATGCGGTAAAGGATCTTCACTCACAAATAGAGATGCCTTGAGCTATTGATGCACATATTTCGCAGCCATTGACTAATATGGAGGATTTTGTGCAAATTAAATATCCTATTTAAGAATCACAATAAATCAAATCATGTTCAAGTCTTAATAATCCGAGTTTGATCAAATTAAGCACACAAATATTTTATAATAACCACCACAGGCTACAAGGCCAAGTGTTACAGTAAATACATATGTAGGTTCTTTTTCATTTCTTTTAATTCTAGCTGGGGCTTGATCTTACATTTTTAAGTAAATATGGTCCATACACATAATGACACAATCAGATTTCACTGGGCAGGTACATTTATTTAAGTTCCTCAAACATCCCCCAAATCTGCTACTCTACCGACTCATGCCTGATTCAACTGTAGGTGGAATTGAAGACATCTCCGTGCTGCGATTAGTTTTCTCAACATTTCCATGCCATCCTACATATTTTTCAAAACACACGAACCCATCACCTCATATATTATTAAGTAATTCCGATAACAACTGACCACATACATAAGCTTCTTTTATTAAGTAAAACACATACCTACGGTCAAGTCAAATCCACGGGTTTTAAGCTCACGATACTCCTGACACAAAGCACAGCACTCACAGAAGCAGTGAACCAAACAATCCCCGCAAGGTTTCTTTTGCAACAGGAACTGCTGCCTCATTTTGGATCGGTAGAAACAAGAGTAGAAACATGGGCAACATATCACACAGGTAATAAGAGTGTAGAGTGCTCCATTTACACCGCAAGCTGCAATTCAGTTACACAGACCCATCACTCAATTCAGTTATATACAATTCTCCGTCACATAAAAGTGCATAAACTTCCCTTTTCTTAATTTGATTTTGTCGGTCAAAATTTATAAAAGAAAAAGGAAAAGTTCAAGTCTTGATGACTTCATTAATGATGCTATATCATTAGATCATATTCAAGAGTACATACATAATGAGTCTAATGATTAAAGATGGTAATTAAGTGAGTGAGATTACTTACCTGAAGAGCCCTTGTCCACAAGCTCAGCAATTTGTCCAAAAGTGATACAAGGGCACCAACATGTGATACAACCTGGAACATCAAAGACACCAATAATTCATAAATTAACAGATTTTCCCGAACCCGTTTTACCATTTCCAGTGCGTGATGACCATGCGCAGCCGCAAAATAACAGAGTATTTCTCAAGTGTTGGAGCTTACAGTTTCGCCAGTCGGAGAAGCAGTCAAAAAGCCCAGAAGACCACCGAACTGTTTTCTTGGGTTCAAGGCGAAGAGCATGTGGTGGAGGACGATGTCGATCGTATTCATAGTATTGGGTTGATGAGGTCACTGGAATCCCAGTACTTGCTGTAAATGGTGGCGAAGGAGGAGGAGAAGCCGTCGGGCCGGAGAAGTTGTTATTAGAAGGTTGATTTGGCTTTGGTGGGTACATGATGAATGAAGAGAGTAGGCGTAGCTAATTCGTTGATGAGGGTGGGGTGGAGGCTTAGAACTTAGAAGTCTGAGAAAGTAATCGACTCGAAGGGAACTTTATGAAAATGAAAGTCAAGTCAACTGTGATAAGAGATTTAAAGTCCAAGAGAGTAAAGAGAGGGGTCAGCAACTTAAATATGCTTCTTGGAAAGTGCCGGCGTCTGGCTGGCTGTACTCGTGATCTTATCAAATCTGTTTAATTTTCTCCTTTGAAATGGACTGCGGTTCCTCTACTCCGTTAAATGCTTTCCGTTACCATTCCTTTTTTTTTTTTGAATAATCCGTTACCATTCATAGACCTTGGGCAATATCATTTATATAAACCTAAGTCTGAAGAAAAATGATTGTGAAATAGAGAACCACGGAGGTGTTTAGGGTTTACTAGCATGAATATGCCGACACTTGAGTTGGACTAACTGGGAAGTGATAAATAGGCAGAATACTTAGGCAAGCAGATCAGAAAATGGAATAGAAGTTTTGGGATACCTTTATATCATTTGAGAGTTGTTTACATACGGATAATTTGATTCTACTTTTATTTTTTGTTTGTGATTTTATTTTTTGATTTCTTCGTTAGGGTATTTTCTTTAATTAAAATAAAAATATATTTGATTGTTAATATTTAATTACACGTTTATTAATAATAATAAGCGAAAAATATAAACTTATAACTAATCAAGTAATTAATTTATTTTAATCTCTAATGTAATGTTTATTAATGATAAATTAATCATATTCAACTAAAATTAAATAATTAGATAATTAGGAAATTTATAAAACTTTTTTTGTAAATTAATATTCATTAAAATATAATTTACAATTTAATTTAATAAAATTGAAAAATCAAAATTTATGCATTTCTAAGTTATTTAAAATCTAAGATTCAGAGTTAATAACTTTTTTGTTCGGCTTGCAGGTTTCTGTAAAGTGGTAGAGAGGGGATCTAATACTTCATTTTCTAGTACTAAGCAATTCATCCTTGTGAGGGAACTCCAATCCACAACGAATGAAGATCAAGGTGTTCCACAAACAGAACATTGGGAATACATATTATCTCATATTTATTGCCAAGAAAGCTCTATATAATGCTTAATCAGCTGTCTATAATAATCCTTCCTCTAACTCACTTATTGATCAAGAGAAACAGGTTTTAAGAGATTATTCTCAAGCTTTGAAATTCCATAATTCCCTTTTGAAGCAACGATCAAGAATTGATTAGCTGCAACATGGTGATCAAAATTATGCTTTCTTCCTGCTTTCTTCCACAAGGTCATCTCCTCCATGAATACTTTCGACAAAATCCACTCCATTTACTATTCAAGTTCCACATTAGACTCACAAGTTCAAATCGTTAAAGTTACAAAAGAACACTTCACCAATCTCCTTGGTTCAACATCCATTGCTAAATCTTCAACTAGGCTCATCAAAGAAATAGTTCAAGATCAAATTTCTAGTCAAGAGTTTAACACTCTTTCAACTAGAATAACCATTCACGAGATCAATCAATCTTTCAAATCCCTGCACCCTAAAAAAGCCCCTAGTTCTGATGGTTTCAATGCCAACTTTTTCTTTAAAACATTCCATATCACCAATAAAAAGGTAGTAGATGTTGTGATGGAGTTCTTCAACAGAGGCAAGCTATTAAAAGAAATTAATAGCACTTTAATCACATTAATCTCTAAAGGTAACAATTCCGTCAGCTTTGGAGATTATCCGTCTATTGCTTGTTGCAACATTTTCTATAAAGTTATCTCTAAAGTGTTCTCACTCAAATTGAAAGCTATCATCCCAAACCACGTAGACCATAATCAAAGAGCCTACATTTCCTGGAAGATCCATTAAAGATAAAATTTCAATTGTGCAGGAACTTTTCAAGCATTACACCAGAAAAATGTCACAGGAATTGTGCTTTAAAAGTAGACTTCCTAAAAGTATTAGATTGGACCTTCATCATCAATGTTCTTCATGAATATGGATTTCCAGCAACTTTCATCACTTGGATACAGTAATGCATCAACACAGATTCTTTCAAGATTTTAATAAATGGAGTTCCTAGAAAGACTATCAAAGGGGGGAAAGGAATCAAATAAAAGGACCCCCTTTCCTTTTATCTCTTCTTACTTACTATGAAGGTTCTCAACAGACTACTAATTAGAGTGGTGGATAGAGATCCCAAGTTCAATTTTTATGGTGAATGTAAGAAGCTGAACATTATTAGTTTATGCTTTGCCGATGATCTTTTCTTATTCTCTAAATCTAACTGCAATTCTATCATATCTCTCAAAACTATCGTTCTTATGTTCACCAACTTGTCTTGTTTTTCTATTAACTACAACAAAAGTGCTCTCTACATTTCTAAAAGTGCTTCCAACATAGCTTCTACTCTTGCTTATATTTTTTGTTTCAAGATTCAGCAACTTCCTATATTCTATCTAAGAATACCTATATCATCATTAAATCCCTCCTTCGGTGACTACAAATTCTTAGTAGATAGAATTACTAATAGTTACCTTTGCTGGAGTCACAAGGAACTCTCTATAGTTAGCAAATCATAACTCATGAACTCAGTTCTCTTCTCCATGACGCTTTATTGGGGATCCCAGTCAGTCATTCCCAAATATATCACTAAGAGAATTGATAGAATATTTAAAGACTTTGGTCTAGATAGAGACCGAACTTCAAAGCAGGAAACAATAAATGAGCATAAACTTGCTTACCTCAGAAGTAAGGGGATTTTGGTGAATTGCAAGCTGATGAATCTATCCAAGCTTACCAAGAAGGTTTGTTGATTGATCTAAGATAGACAATCCTTAAAGGTAAAATGGATTAATGCCTGCTATATCAAAGATAAGTCCTTATGGGACTTCCCTATTCTTAAGAATGCATCATCTTTGGTGAAGCATATTGAAAAGGCTAGAGAAAAACTCAAGCCTCACTGCAGCTATCAAATAGGCAATGGGAAATTTTCAGCTTTATGACCGATCCTTGGTTTAATCAAAAGCCTCTCCATTCAATTCCTAATCTTCAATTCTTTAAGAATTATATAAATGGAAGTGCAAATGTAGCTCATAAACTAACAAATCTAAAGCAATATTATAATAGCAACTACACCTCGATCCTAATCCAATCAATATCCAATTTCAAACTAAAAGAGCAACCAGACAAAATCTTATGAAAGTTAGAACATTCTGGTCATTTCTCTACACGTTCAACTAAACTAGTCTACAAAATAAGGCACCCATAAGTTCTTTAACATCATGTGGTATGGTGTAAGAACCATAACTCCAAACTTGCACATACTCTATAGCAAGCATTCAAACTAAAGATGGCTACTATGGACAGGATTGGTAAATATTTACAAATCATAACCATTTGTTCTTTTCTTGCTCCTATTCAACTACAGTACGGAAATCTGTAATGGCACATTGTGGTATACATGACCTTCCAATTGCTTGGTCTCATATTACATTATGGAGCACACAAATCAAGCATATGCATGAAGGGGATCGATGGTTAGTTTGTATAGCCATTGTATACATAATTGCTGGCATTTGGAATGAAAGGAACAACAAAACTTTCAGATCCATTACAACTCTCCACATGAACTTTTAAGGAGCACTATCAACAATATCATAATGCACTTTCAGTTATACAAACACAAGCACAAATTCAGCAACAAAATCCTCATGGAATGGAAAACCTCCTGAACTATTTTGATGATAATCTAAGTTTGTTCAATGTTTTCCTTGTAATAACTAGTCCCAAGGGTGTTTGACCTAGATGTTATCTCCTAGCAGTTCTATGTTGGCCTTTTGAGCTAATTTGTATTTCCATTTATTTCATTCAATGAATTACCTTTTATTTAAAAAATAACTAATTTTTTAATTTTTAAAATAATTTTTAATTTAAATTATAAATTAAATATAAGAAAAATTAAATTGAATAAAATTATATCATTTATAATTCTTATTAATAGTTAATATTGAATAATTAAATATAATTAATTTAGTTAATAAAATCATATTAATAAAAAATCAAAACCAAAAAACCAAAATCACTTTTTATAATTTTATAAGTTATGAAAATAAGAAGAAACTAAAACCAAAAATGAAGAATAGAAACTCAACCAAACAATTTTTATTGTATTTTAAACTAAAATACAAAAGTGTAATCAAATAATCCTATAACTTTTCCTCTCTTACCTTTTACGAGAATAGAAAATTTTGTTGCTTATCAAGTGTCATCGACTGATATATCTATGATTAACAATTTTATGAATCAATTCCCTTTTGAGTCCCTTGTATTTATTTGACATTGAATGTTAATAGATAGGGGATTGTACCTATAACATTTAAAGCCTCCTTATTTTACTTATCCTAGCATTGATGGACTATAGAAAGGCCTATTTATAGAGAAATGTTTTGTAAAATATGCCTTGAATCCTAACGAAATAGAATTTTAGTGAACTTATGCTTTGGGAGAAATAGAGTTTAATATCATTAGGCATTTGTGAAAATAGAGTTTCAGTGACCTTAAGCTTTTGTGAAAATAGAATATCAATGACCTTAGGCTTCCTTTGTAATAAATTTTCACTGTAATTAGACTTTTATAAGTAATAATAGTCTATAATAGTAGCATTTGAGTTAATAATAGCCAATTTTTAAAAAATTAGAGGAGCTCATAGTAACTTATAAGAACAGAATCATGAAAACTCAAATTGACTACTTCCTTGTAAAGCAAAGCGATCAACGTAGGTACAATAATTGTAAGGTGATACTGAATGCTTGCATGCCAACTCAACATAGACTATTAGTTTTGGATCTAATAATTAAGCAGTGGAGGAAGAAGAGAAGTCCTAGGTGGAGGAAGAAGAGAAGTCTTAGGAGGTGTATCAGAGTTAGATGGTGGAATTTGAAAGGAGACTTGGTGAAATAACTTATAGATAGAGTAATTTATGGAGATGAATGGAAATTGGAAGGAGATGCTAACTAGATGTGGAAGAGAGTAGCAACTCTTTTTTAGAATACAGATAAAGAAATCTTAGGAGATTTCTGAAAGGCTTAGGGGCAATAAGATGGAGTCCTAGTGGTTGAATGAAGATGTACAAGAAAATGTTAAGATTAAGAAGGGTGCCTATAAAACTTTATTGGATAGCACCACAAAAGTAGAGAGTAACTAATATAGGAATGTACAATCTAGTAAAAAAAAAGAGGCAAAGAAGACAATATCAGTAGCTAAAAGTAGAGCTTATGAGAAATTGTACCAAAGATTGGAAACTACAAATGGATAAAAGGACAGTTTTAAGTTGGCAAAAGCTAGGGAAAGGAGAACTAGAGACTTAGATCAAGTTTGTTGTATAAAAGATGAAGTAAGAAGGGTGCTTGTGGCTAAAAATGACATCAAGAGAAGATAACAGAGTTACTTTTATAGCCTTTTTAATGAAGGCATAGAGGATATCTCTTTAGGTGATCTTATCACATCATAGAGGTTTCGTAACTTGACTCATTGCAGGTAGATTATAAGGGAAGAAATTAAAAGAGCTTTGAAGGAGATAAAGAGTGGAAGGACAGTAGGGCTAATAAGATATCCATATAGGTGTGTAGAAAAGCCTAGGTAGAGAGGGTCTTATTTGGCTGGTCAAACTTCTTAATGTGATCCTTAAGTTTGTCAAAGTGACGAATGAGTAGAAACTTGATATGTAATTCCTCTATATAAGAATGAAGGAGACATCCAAAATTGTGATAATTATATAAGCATCAAACTACTTAGTCACATCATGAAGTTGTGGGAGAAGGTAATTAAGAAGAGAGTAATAAAGGGTGCTCTTATCTTAGAGAACCAATTTGACTTCATGTTAGGAAGGTCCATGATAGAAGTTTTATAAAGAAGATTAATGGAATATTACAAGTGGTTTTTATTGATTTAAAGAAGGAGATATGAGGGTAAGGGAGTTACTTTAACTTATATCAGGGTTTATTAGGGATATGTATGAAGGGGCAAAGATTATAGTAAGAATGGTAGTAGGAGATACAGAAAATTTGTCTATCCATATTGGGCTGTACTAAGGCTCCTCATTGAGCCTTAATGTATGTTGTTTGTTGATAATATTGTCTTAGTGGATGAGACAAAAGAAAGTGTTACTATCAAATTAGAACATTGGAGGGATACGTTAGAGTTGAAGGGTTTTAAATTGAGTAGGAATAAGACTAAGTACTTAGAGTGTAACTTTTCGGGCCACAGTTTAGCTTCCAATGTAGAGGTAAAGATTGGTTCAGAAGTTATACCACAGAAAAAATATTTTTAGGTACCTAGGGTCTATTATCCAAAGCAATGGAGATATCGATGAAGATATAGTACACTATATTAGATCAGGGTGGCTTAAATGGAGAAGTGCATCAGGAGTTTTATATGACAAAAAGATATCACTTAAGTTTAAAGGTAAATTCTATCATTTAGCGTTTAGGCTGACCATGTTATATGGCGCAAAGTGTTAGCCCATCAAACAAGTGCATAGTCATAAGCTAATAGTGGCAAAGATGATGATATTAGATGTGTAACCTTACCAGGAGAGATAAGGTCAAGAATGTATTAGTAAGAGATAAGTAAAGGTGGCTAGTATTAATGAAAAATTAAGAGAGACAAGAATTTGGGAGTTTAGACATGTTAAAAGGAGACACCCTGATACTTCAGCGAGAAGATGTAAGAGAATATTAATTAAAGACTGTAAGAGAAAAAAAGGAAGGACTAAAAAGAACTGAAAAGAAGTAATCAAGAATGATATGACTTTACTTGAATTTACCAAAGATATGGCCTGCAATTAAAAAACTTTAGCTTATTAGGATACAGATAAAAGATCTCACTTAGAGAGGTCTTTTTAGTTATTTTAAGTCTTTTAAACATTTTACTTTGAGTCTTTCATTTTATAGCTAGCCTTTTTTTAACTACGCAGTACTTTCTTCCAAGTTATTTAGCCTAAATAGTGTCTTACTTAGTCTAATTACTGCATTGTAATGGTTGGTTTAATCTTTTCTTGCATTTTTCTTTTTCCTAGTTTGTGTATTTTTTTAAATATTTACTATGTTCTATATGTATTGTATTATATGTTGAATTACATATTTTTTATTATTTTACGTATACTTATTTATTTATATTTTGTATCATCATTATTTTGTTTCACATATGGGTCTAAAAAAAATAATCTCTCTACCCAGTCGGGATAAGGCTACGTACTATTGAAACTCCCCAGACTCCACATTTTTGCAGGACTTTCATTAGGTGTTGTTGTTCTTGTTACAAAGGTTTTGAAAGTTGAGATTTGAGAGGACCCAAAAAGGAACATTTAGAGAGAACCTTTGAGAGGTTGTGTAAGGTTGTAGCTATCATACTTCTCCTTATATCATCTTTTTCATAGTAATAAAAAAATTTGCTGGCATATATGAATATGTATTAGATGTAGGTTTACTTATTGGTAAAGGAAAAAACAAGAAAATGACATTAAAAACTAGAGTTAAGTCATAATCCAAATAAAAGGCCAAAGTTATTCAATGCTTTAACTATAAACCTAAAGGAAACTTTAAGAGGGACTGTCCATAGTGGAAGAATGGAAATAAGAGAAGAAAAACATGAACAAAGAAGTGTTATTATAGTCTACGAAATTTTTTATAAAAAGGATGAAGAGGTAGTGATGTTTTAATGGTAAATAATTATGATTCTACAAATTGATGGTAGATGGTAGGTATCATATCACTTTCAGCAAGGAATTATTCCGTTCTTTTAAGAATAGAATGTTACTATTAGATTTGGTAATAATGAAGAGCTTACTGTCAAAGGAAATGGTTCAGTATAGATTAAAATGCATGATGGAATAGTTAGAACGTTAGATGTTTGGTACGTTCTTGAGCTTAGAAAGAATATAATTTTATTGAGTTCTCTTGATAATTAAGGGTATAATTTTTCATATGGTAATAGGTAGCTTAAGGTGGTAAAGGTTGACTTAACTATAATGAAAGGAAAATTACATCATGGCCTCTATGTCTTAATAAGAAATATAGTAAAGAGATCAGTGATTATGTCTCAATCTTTAACGAAGAAAGATAGTATTGTGATATAACACATGCAACTGAGTCATTTTGGTGAACAAGAAATGACAAAACTTCATAAAGGAAGCTTATTAAAGGATGGCAAATACAAAAAGATAGAATTTTGTTATTTTCATGCACTTAGTATAAAATCTAAATTTTAGGGAGTGAAATGTGTTGAGATAAATATATAACAAGGTCAAGTTAGGGTCAACAATGAGTGGTAATGGTTTAAAAGTGGTACTAGAACAAATTGAAAAAGATGCTAAGAGGGTAAAAAATTCTGATTTAGAAGACAAAATAAAATCATAAAGAAAGCATTAATATATTATAAGCCAAGGATAGAGTGAAAAGGACTGTTAGGTAGCCAAAGAGTTATGGTGTTGGGCCTTGAATTTTTTTGATTTTTTTAGTAAACATGATTTGAATGAATTCTGGTATTGTTAGATAATTATTTTTGATTGAGGTTAACTAGTATGTCAAGTTTAGGAGGATTTAATTCAAGGATTAATGGAATTAAAGTGTGGATGTTGTAAGTTACATAAGGGTATTCTTGGAAAATGACTTAAGGTTAAAAGAACCTAAGTTATAAGGAAGGGTAAAGTGGACTTTAACATTCATTAAGGATAAAAAGGGGAAAGTACAATGTTGTCTTGAGATGTGGAAGACCAAAAGGTGATTGGAGTGAAAAAAAGAGAAAAAAAGGAAGAGAAAAATCGTGAAAGAGAGAAAGAAAGGAGAGAGAGTTTCGGTGTTGAGAGGAAAGAAAGAAAGCTAAGCTAGTGTTTGATTTT
>JAOQMS010000178.1:7563790-7574973 GCA_027563885.1 Erythroxylum longipes
TCACAGATGTGGTATCAGAGCAAGTAGGAGTTAGACTCCGATAACGGGGTCTGACAGAGTTGGTATCAGAGCAAGTATGAGTTAGACTCAGGAAACGGGGTCTGACACAACAAGATTTTTTATGTTATTTGTTTGTAACAATTCCTAAGTTTATAATTGTTTATGTTCATGTTTTTATGCTCTCTTAAACATTATGTACGTAAAAGAGCTCGACCAGAGGGGTCTATTACAGAGGCTTATATAACAAATGAATGCTTGACTTTTTGTTTAATGTACTTAACTGATGTGGAGACAAGATTTAATAGACCAAAACGTAACTTTGATTTTCATGACAACGGTGGGTTGTCTATTTTCTCCCAAAAAATTAGGCCACTTGTTAATGGGGTGAGATTTCACAGATAAGATCGAGATAGTCGAGTTAAATGTCAAAATAGTGGGATTGTCGTTGAGGGATGTCATGATGACGAAATCATTGACTTCTACGATGTCATCTCTGAAATAATAGAGTTGCACTACATCAAGGATAAAAAGGTTGTTCTACTTAAAGGAAAATGGTTTGATCTAACTAACATGAAAGTGAACAGGAATATTATTATCATAAATGTTAGTAAGACATAGTATGATAATGATCCTTTTGTCCTTGTAAGTCAAGTCAAACAAGTTTTCTACATCAACAATACTATATTGGGTAGCAATTGGAAGGTTGTTCAAAAGTTTCAACAAAGGAATGTCTTTGATTTTTGTGAAAGGGATATTGTCAATTGGATGAGGATACAGGTGAAGTCTATAAAAATATTGGATTGGAGTTCAATAACGAAGGCATTCTAATAGAAGATGCAGATATATCATCATTTCATAGGAGAGATGGCGAGCCCAACATAGCTGAACTAGATGAAGTCCAAGCTCATCTTATCTTACAAACAGAAGAATACTATACTCAGGATGACTTAAATAAAAATGACGATACTTTGCTTAAATATATTAGTGATAAAGAATCCACGATAATGTATTTAATGATGATGATTTTCAAAATCTTGATCATGATGATTGAATGTAAATAAAATTTTTGTATTGTTTGAAATGTTATATTCATAATTGCCTTATGTTATTGATGTTTTACTTATGTTAATTTACGATGACTAAATGCATATTTTTAATGTTTCACTTATGTTTTCGCAGAATGTTATGCCGAATGTTTAGTATTTGACTACTGATCTCTTTATATTCACGTGAAAATTAATGTTTGAGTTAAGATTATACGTTATGTTCACATTTCGTTTTACACAGGTTTAATATAATGGCACCAGGTAGACATAAGGGAAAGAGGGTGGTAAAAGCTGAAGAAGCTCCTCCCACATAACAACCAACTCAATCCGACCCCATCGTTCAACAACCAACAATTGCATCCTCAAATGACGACAGTCTGCAACAACCTTTACCAACATCGTCTATTAGTAATGAGGGATCTTTAGGTCTGTTATTATTAACCAAACATATTTACATTAATACTGAAATTAGTCATTACATGTTTAGTGTGTTTTTCTTATTATGATTTTTTCGTTTTCAGGTTCCAATGCTGGCATTAGAAAATGAGGTAGAGGTATCATAAAAGGAGCTGAGTTGCAATGGATGAATGTTGCAATGAACAACAAGTTGTCTGTGACCATTGACCCCATGCAACGTCGCCCTCACGATAAGATCTAATCTGCAAAATTGTCCAGTGAGTTGGGCATCATTGTGAGGAATGAATTGCCTTGCCTTCAGCATGTCAGGCATTCAAAGGAAGACAACTTGCTCCAAAATTCTTTGGACAAAGTTTCAGTGATATTTCAATTCATTTGATTATATGTGTTGCGATTTTACTTAACAAAAATAGTAACTTAACTTATATGTGTTCTTCACAGATGAAGCTCAATATCGTTGATATCGACAAGCTTGAGATTTTAAGCTGTATTAGTTCACTGCTCAAACAAAGAGTGAAGGATCATCGATATAGACTTCATAAATATTACCAGTCTTTCCCTTCCAATAAAGACGCAAAGAGACATGTTCCAGAACAAGTGACTCTAGGAAATTGGAGTGAAATGTATGATTATTAGGCCTCAGCGAACGTTTAGGTTTGTTTTTTTCTCTTCATATTTCCTTCCATTAATTTTGTTTATACATTTCATGACTACTACTCTTAATTTAGGAAAAGTGCCAAAAAGCCAAGGTGAACGGAGCAAAAAATCAAGACTCCTCATAACGCCAACTCCAATTCATTTGTTATCATCCGACAAAAATTTGTAAGTGTAACGTTTTCAACTTATTATTCTATTTCTTAATACAATAATTCTATTATCTTCTAATTTCTTAAATTCATATAATAGAATCAAACACAACTCCAAGCATAAGAGTGTGATAGGATCACACTCTACAAGCTAACACACTACAAGGAAGGTCAAGATTGAATGTTCGAAGAGGCACAAAGTAATTATGTAAGTACAAACAAATTAATATTACAATTTATTTTTCTATGTAATACTAAGTAATAGTTTTTTAGTTAACTCAATTTTGTACTTTAAATTGTAGGACAAGATGCAGGAGTTGTTGCAGACATCATTGTCTGATGGGAATCAGCCCAATGTCGATGACATTTGTAACAATGTCTTTGGAACAAGATCGGGCTATATCAAAGGTCTTAAGTATGGCCCTAAGTCTGTTGGTGCATCTTCGTCACGAACAACATATGTCACGGCGCGTCAAGGGGAAAACCAGGCACTGAAGACTAAGTTACAATGTACGGAAGATAAGTTAGATCGTAATGTAAAAAAAGTAAACAAGCTTAAAAAGATAGTCGAATAATTACTAGGCTCGAACTATGTCAGTAGTAGTGACGACGATGAGGACTCTTAGTTTGTATATGACTTGTAATTATTTTTTTAATATAAAATGCATTCTATTTTTAATGTTTATTTTATTTCAATTTATCATTATTTAAAAAATATGTCACCAACATTAATTATAAAATGTAACTAATTTTTATTTCAAACTGTCTTAAAAATTGTAATAAATTAAAATAAATTTGTTTTTAACAATTATAACAAAATTTAAAATAAAATTTTTGTCACTAAAAAATATTATCTACAAAAAAAATTGTCACAAAATATTATTACTGACATTTACAAGAACATCTCCAAAAATTTTTACCTATAATAAGAAATTAGTAGCTAAAACTATTCTGCTACAAAAACAGAATCGTCAATAAAAAGTATTAGCTACCAAAAAAATCATCATAAAATGTTGTTACCTAAGTTTAGAAGAATATTTCTAAAAACATTTACCTACAAGCAAAAACTTAGTAGCTACAACTATTCTACTACAAAAAAAAATCGTCATTAAAAATAATTACGTATGACTATAATTCAGTAGGTAAAAACTTTTATCTATGAAATATATACGTCACAAAATCCTATGTAAGACGTTCCTTGTTCTCGTTGGTTATATGTTTTACCAACAAAATTATTATGTATCCAAAACCTTTTTGCGACGATTTTAATAAAACATCACGGATATTCTTTTGCTATCGGGATTCAGCGACCATTAAGGCGATAATTATTTTTCGTCACAAATTAGTATTTGCGACGATGTTTTAATATTTAGTTACGTTTGGTTTTGTCGTCAATAAGCTTATCTGTTGTAGTGAGTACCGTAGCAAAATCCAATCCAACACCAAGTTCAATACGGTATTCGTAACATTAGATTGACCTATATTTAACTTCATGAATTATGTCCAATTAGGTACCTTTAAGAAACTAGCTTTACATGCTATATTAACAGCTTATCTTTCTCAATTTTGATCCCTAATAAGTAGGACCTGAGAATAATAATTTGACTATATCAGTTTATACAACTTCTTTATAATCCTTCGTTTAGTTTTATATTTTAGAAATCTCTGCATTTTGATTAATTGCACTGGCAACTTTAAACACATTATATTGGTGATCAAGTTTAAATAATATCTATTTATTTAGTTAGAAATAGACAAATAATTAATATAAAAACACTTTGAGTCATAGTATCGTACTAATTGCCAATTTTATAAGGTTACAGTAAAATATTAATAAAATATTTTTATTAATTATTAAATTGCTTGTTTCTCTAAAATTATATTCAAATCATAGGGAAAATTTTCAAAATACATAGTAAAAGTTAACCTAAATATGATACATGAATTAACCAAATTTATGATGAATTAATTATATATCTAGCATTATTCGATTCATGTGATCTGAAATATACAATTTGATCAAAAGCTATCACTTATAAGCTTAATCCTAAAATTGTAACACAAAAAACCTTATTTTACGGACAAAATTCTTTTACCATCAATTTTCATATGACATTAAGTTGGGTGACTTTTTTTTATACATTGGAAATGAAACAAACAACTAACGACTAAAAACAACTAGTGACTAAAACCAATACCGATCAAGTCCGTCTCAAGGAGGGCAGATAGTTCTACGGGACAAGAATCTCATATTGAATATCCGAGATCTCTGTTGAACTCCTGTTTGGTCAAGAAATCAACAAAAAAATTTGTCTCAAAATAGATATGTCTTATATGACACTCCTAATTATGTTTGATCAGAGCTCGACAATCATTTATCATAGCTCTAAGTTGGTGGTGACCCAAACTAGATGAGTTAATAAGATGGATAGCAAGCTGAGAGTCAGAATCTAATCCCACTGGTCTGGACGCTAACCTACTTCCCAAACAAACTGAAGCCCCTGTCAAATTGCTTGAAACTCTACATTAATGATTGAACACTATCCCAATTTAAAAGAAAGGATAGCCTTAACAATATAAAATATTCAAGAGTTTTAATATGATTAACAAGATCAAGAGACATGGAAATTGAATCAAGGAGATTTTCTCTATTCATTTTACAAATATCTCTTTGATGGCTATTAAGCTCTTAAAGTGATAATATCAAACGGTTCACCTTAGTGCTTGCTCATTTGGATACATAAAAGGGATTGAAATATCTACCATTTGAAGTTAAACTTTGCAAGCTTTATTAACCACTCTAACTAGGAATATATTTAATAAATATTGGTATTTTTAGAAACATATGAAACTTTAGTTTGCACAAATAATTAACATTTCCTTATTTTTGTTGGATTACCGGTTGTGGATTTCAAAACATTAGAACTTTATTTCTAAATAGTTAAACGTTACAATAAGATTAGGTTCATAGTGATATTTTCTTTTTTGGGTTTTAATTCCGAGTTGAAGATTCAAACAACTAGTTTCACTATATAAGAAAATATGAATACCCCATTTTATAATTATTTACATGCTCAAACTTTTGGGTATCCTAAAATAAAAGAGAAATTGCTAGGAAACCGGAACAATTCCGATCCCGACCACAGCAGGATAATTATGAAACCTTTTTGTAAATTGGTTTCCCGTAAACTAAGGTCAATTTAATTATATAAAATGATTATGAATCTAAATTTATACCTTATTCTGAAGCTTGATCATATTTTTGTCGTATTTTGAACCGTTTCCAAAACCAATTTGTTTTAACCACCGTAGTCATACAAATGTTTGGCCTCTAATGGTATCCACAGAATCAGTTGAGAGAACTTTGTAACTCTTACAAGAAGGGTTAAGCAAGAAATGTTAACTCCATTAGAACTTAAGTCTATTTATAATATATTTTGGACATTTTAGTAATTTAATTGAAATTAATTATAATTTTAATTAAACTTTAATTAGAATTACAATTAGTTCTAATTAAATACCAATTATGCCTAAATTAGATTCAATATCTCATATTAATTCTTATTTATTAAATATCTCATATTTAATTATAAAGTTTTACAAACTTTACAATCAAGTCTAAGATATTTAATTATAAAGTTTTATAAACTTTATGATCAAGTCTAACTTGATTAAATTAATTTTGCTCTCTTCAACTCATTCTATATATGAGACTCATTTCTTAAATATATTGGCAATGATTATAAATTATAATTATAATTCATAATTAGATAAATTAAAACTCCTTTTAATTTATCTTTATTTCTCCAATTAAACAATTTATAATCATAGATCAAGATTTGCGTCTAACAACGCTTCATAGCCACCCAATATTTAGGAATGTCAAAGTGATTTTGAACCTTTCTATGCATATTTTTTCGTATAATTCAATCTTTTCATCATACAATGTTTCGATTAGACTTAGAGTATGAAATTAATGTCTACTCTATTTTAAATTTAATCATATTGGTTCTCCGTCATTAGCTATTAATTCAATTAATGACATTTGTAAACTATTTACAAAGCGTCATTCTACATTAGTCAAGGATTTCCCGAATCAATACTAATCGAGAATAGCTGAACATTTCCCTAATTACTTTAGGATGATGAATCCTATCTTGATCACTCAACTACCTTCATATAGTTCATGCTACATCTAACGACTATCTATTAAACTACCTATGATTAAATAGATCATAAGTAGTATCAAAACATAGCAATCCCTATACAAGATAATTTTGGTAGCCTCAAGTTAAAAGATTATGTATACAATCATCACAATGAGAATTCTATAGATATATAAGTAATATTCCAAATGGATTTCTCATGTTAGGACTGTTCAGTGAATTTGTTCTCTAGCAAGTATCCACATGTTTGTTTATGTATCTCTATACTTTAGCCTATGAGATCGACTACTTCTTTCATAAGAAAAAATATAACGTATGCTAGTTTTTTTGCATTCTATTAATGTCCGATATTAACGTAATAATGACCAGGAATAATTTAGGAATAATACATAAATGCAGTATGAATCTCATAATTATAATCTCATTATAATTTTATTTGTAATGTATAATTATCCCATGAATTTTATCATATATATCTAAAAATTTATAAAATAAAAAATGTTTTGAAATAATTATCACTAAATTATAACCAAAGCAGTTAACTATCCGGCATAAATTAATAGAAATATGGTTGAACTAAGTTAAAGGTCGATGTTAACGAAGGAATTAATTAAGTAGGTATTAATAATTATTTTTATCAAATAAGAAAATATTTTTTATTCACAGACAGACAGTGAACAGAACAATCTGTATTCTTCCACATTCGACACGTAATGGTGCACCTTACAAGACAATTCCAGGCACAAAAAGAGCAATTACTTCCGTATCCGACATGCCATGGCATTAGTCAATTACAAACACGAACACAACAATCGGTGTGCAACAATAACGTCAATACTCCACAAGTCATAGTACAAGACAATCACAAACACGAATATTACGATGATGTAAAAACTCCAACTTTTTGTGTACATAAATTAATAAAGGTAAAATATATAATAGAGAAACGAAATGCATGTATAGCTTGGAAGACTTCTAGTATTTGTAGCAGATCAATCCTTCATTTTATTTCCTCATCGTGTTCCTCCAAACACATGCATTGGTGGTGGAGCCATGATTCCTGCTCCATGAGTTTGCACATTTCCCTCCCAACCTGTGCAGTTTCAATAGTACAAACTTTCATTTTTCCAGTTCTGGTTAATATACGTTAATCATTCTTAAATATTGTCCAATAATTTGAACATTTATGTTGAACATGTTCTTAGCATCGATTGCAAATCCAGTAAAAACGCAAAATTCAACTTGACACTACATGAAAGAAATTTTTTTACAAGAATTAAATATTGCACGCAACTTTTGAGAAAAAGGTGGCAGATGCAGTATTAAAGACCGGATACTGCACGCATTTTTAGCCTATGCATATTTATGCATGCAATTGGAGGACAGAAATGGTGATTATATAGAGGATTTACCAAGGGGCATATCAAAGCCACGGTTTTTGAGTTCTCTGTACTCTTGACAGAGAGCACAGGTCTCGCAACACCAGTGGACCAGGCAGTCGTTACAAGGACTCTCATTTAGCATGTAGTCTTTCCTCATTTTAGAGCGATATATGCATGAGTAAAGGCAGGCGCAACCGGTGAAAGAGGCGAGCAGGCAATAGATTGATCCACTTGCACAACAAGCTGCATTGCAAAGTAAAGGCATACATGTTACAGCCACCTCCTATCAGGGTCTTTTAGTTTCAGATATTCATGAATATCAAACGTGAGCTGAACTGTGTACTAACGTGTTGTTCCTTTGTCGACAATCTCAGCAATCCTTCCAAAAGTGATACACGGGCACCACCAAGTTAGGCAACCTGTAATTATACCAAGAACTTAGTATCTAAACAAATGGAAAAGCATTTTCGAACATGGAACCACTGACACCTAAAACTTCCTCCGTCATCATATTCGAGTCATTATGTTTTCTAAGGACTTACAAGTGCTCATATCAGAAAAGCAGTCACAAAGGCCGGAGGACCAAGAAGCCTCCTGTTGATGATGGAATGGAGGTGGGTTCATGATGATTGCTTATATTATTGAAATTGACGAAGATTTTCTGTTGATAGCTAGTAAATCCCAGAAATCTGATCTGTTTGGTTGTGTGAGTTTTAATGGAGATCACTTCTATATATATATATATATACACATGTGCTTGTACAGTGAGGCTGATAAGTCGAGGGAAAACAGTGCATTTTTTGTTTTACGTAGTCAATACGCGCCATTGATAGTGTCCAACGATGGCTTCGTACGCAACGCTCTACGCGGAATGACTAAACAAATTGGACACTGTTTTATATCTCAGAAACCTGGTTGAGATGAATAATTCAATGTCGTGATTTTTGACTAAACATGCTTATCAGTACTTGCAAGGACACCAATCGTATAACCCTTCATGATTCACAATCTTCTTTCTATTTTGAACATCTCATGGGGTACTCTCTCCTAGGCTGTCCATGAACGTTTTTCCTATGAAGGACCAACAGTGGACTTGATAATGATAGTGTTTGGTCAGGCTTAACTGGGTCCAGCAAATTTTACGTTGTATTCAGGTTTTATTGAACGTTGGCCTACTTTATTATTTATAAGGTTGGATGGGTTTGGATCGAAACAAGTTTAAATTCAGTTGTGATCATAATTACCAATACTGCTATTATAAACCAGAAATTTAAATGCATGACGCGATTATACAGCCGAGGCCCAAAAAGCATCATGATCTAAGGGTGAGATGACACTCTCTTTATTAAGCTAAAAGCTTAAATTGAGGCTTAATCTTTTTTAAGTTTGATTAGTTTAAGACTTAAACTTATTCAAAAAAAGTTTAAAATTTTACGAGTCTGCTTAATTTAAGATTTTTTAAGATGAAAATTAAGGCGTGTTTTACATGCTTCGTTACAATGTATAACGCAACAATGTTTCTACTTTTTTAAATGTCACATTTAAGAGTAAAAGCTTGTTCAGTTTTAACCCTAAATTTTAGAAATTTTCTAAAGAAAAAAAAAAGAGAAACTCTAAATTCCCTAAAAGTAAAAGTTACATAAAGCCCTAAATTCCCACCATCTTCCCTCTTTGATGCATTTTTATTGTTGACCGATCCGTGACCCAATCTTCGTACAACGTATGTCTTGCCTGGTTCACGCATCTTCATTGTCACCCGATCTACGCTTCTTCCTTCGTTGAAGGGGTTGTCTTACCTGGTTGACGCATCTTGCCACAACTGCTTGTGGTACTGCCAACACCTCAAGTACTACTAATGTATGTCGAAGTATAAATGCAACAGTCTTAGTTATTCTCCTAACACCTAGAGGAGCTTCAGAAACAACAAATATTTGTACATCTTCAAAGACCACCACCAAAAACCAAATTAAAGGGAGAAGAGAGCTTGGTTATGGTGTTGCAGATGAAGGAAGTAGAATGAGGATGTTTGGTGTTGATAGATGTAGCCCAAATTCTCAAGAGAAAATTACAGAAAAAAGGCCTGTTACATATTCTTCTCTTCAACAAGAAGCAAATAAGAAGTTCAAGAAATTGATGGAAGGATGGAGATATACACAAATGAAACCACAGGTAAGGATGTCAATGGGCCGGGTTGGGCCTGGGCCACCCTTGGCCCGGGCCCGGCCCGGGCCACAGTTGGGCCGACCGGCCCGCCGGCCCGCAGTCGGCCAGTGACCCGGCGGGCCAATGGGGGGCCGAGCCAAATCCAGCCCGTTCATATATTTTTTAATATTAAAAAATACAAACCAGCGTCCTTTTGGACAAAACGACGAAGTTTTGTCGGTGACCATGGTCGGCCCGCGGCCCGGCCCGGGTGGACCATGGTTGGCCCGTGGCCGGCCAAACCTGGGCCAAAAACAAGCCGGGCCGGGCGGGCCGGGCCAAAATTGGCATCCCTAACCACAGGGTTGCAGATGCTAAATGTAAGTGTTAAATATTTGCATTCTTATTAAACATTAATTAATTCATGCAACTTAACAATGTTTGCATTTTATCTACAGCCTGGAAGGAGAAGTCAAAGATTACTACACCTCAGGTAGAAATCAATAAAGAGGAAGGAAGTTGTTATTGGGCATGTGAATCCAAGCCAAGAAAGTCAAACCGCATCTTTAAAGGGAAAGGAGAAAATGTAAACTTAACATTTAATTGTTAGTGAATTGAACAATTTTGTGATATTTGGGTACTGAACAACAATAGATTGTAAGGATCTTATTGCCATTTGGCTAAATTCTTAGTCTGTTATTAAAAAAAATTTCCGTCCATGATGTGGGAGAAAATAAAGGCGGGTTGCTAGATGTAGGACACCCCGCCGTCGGATTTGGCGAGATGCAAAACAGCCTGTCATAGTCGTTGGCAGGGTGGAACACGTGGCCACCCCGCCATGCAGGATGGCGGGATGGCAAGACGTGGACAAAAGGTTGGCGGGATGGGGCCACCCCGCCATTGTCAATGGCGGGGTGGGAAGGCTTTTAAGAGAGCCAACAATAATGTTGGCTCTCATGTAGCAACATGAGCCACTCCACTATTGTTAATGGAAGGGTGGGAAGCGGCTTTTCAGAGCTAGCAATTATGCTGGCTCTCCTCTCCTACGTTATAAGCGAGAAACCCCGCAGATGTGCATTTCATTTTCTTCTTTGTGCTTCTTCCTTTTCTGCTCTGGTTTTGGGTCTTCATCAACGAATCAACTAGGATTTTTTGCTCTTCTTCAACAGCGAATCCACCAACATTCTTTGCTCTTCTTCAAGGTTTATTGTTACATAATCTGTG
>JAOQMS010000178.1:7600564-7615627 GCA_027563885.1 Erythroxylum longipes
GTACACTTAAATTCATGTGCAGAAAAGTTCACTATTCACTTGCATGAGCAGGTCATATTATGCATGAACATAAAAATTGCACCTCTTGCCTCTCACTGCACATTCCGATTTACCATTCTAACCTTCCATAAGTAATGGGATGTTACAAACACAATGGGCAATCAAAGCATTAAAGTTCCATTCCTTATCCAACAAATAATATGTCATCACCAGATTACTAAACTCTGGAGGGAGTTTATTCAGAGTCTGGTGAACTTGAAAACATTAGGAAGAAGAATGTTTAGCATCTTCAGTCTACTATGAAGATGGATCATTTTTGATATGTACTCCATCACTCCCCCTTCTCCCATATACCTCATAGAGAATAATTCTTTTATCAAGGAACTTATCTCAGCGTTAGGTGAGACTATGTACTTTTGGGAGACATTACCAAGAAATTCCTTCGCTATATTTGTGACGGAAAGTCCACTAAGCAGATGGTCAGGTATGGATCTCTTAATGGTCATGCAACATAATCTGTTAGACTAATCCCAGGCTGCATAAGTTGCTTTATGAGCTCTTGAGCTCATGGATGTAGTTAGAGATGTCCATACCCAATGGTCTTTGTTGCCCCTGCTAGAAAAAAAGCAATTTTTGGTAAGATTTAGGTCAAATTTTCGCACTCCCAGACTCATTTTCACCCTGTTTCTCAAAGCTAAACACATTTATACCAATTTCATGCATCAAAAAGTAAGAAAATTTGAGAAACAAAAGTTCTTCGAGAACCTTATGGAGAAAAATTGAAAAATATTCGTTTTTATTCACCTGATCACGCCACCGATCTCATACCACGTGTAATACGTAATGGAACCTTAGTTATGTATCCCGGGTCGAACGTGAAAGGGCAATAAATGAATAAATGCAAAAAATACCTAATTTTAGTTCCATAACTTCAAACGAGCTTTTCTAAGCCGAAACGAGAGCGAATACACCGTCGTCTTCATGGGAACTACTCACCGAGACACAATCAAGCCTTTCTACAATTTTCTCAAAATGTAAACTCTCTTAATGGGTCAAAGAATCCTTATGCTTATAAATCATATGAGCAACTGCAAGAGATCTTAACTTTTATATATAGCATCTATATCAAACTTCCCTATCACAGGCCAAATATAGGTGGTCTATACTGATAAGTTATTGAAAAGCTAAAAAATGTAATTAAATGTTGTCCAACTTTATGGAAAAAGTACAAAAATATCCAACACAATGGACCAAAAGTTGATTAGTGGAGGCCTTTTGTAACCTATATTGCTTCCTCATTCATTATATTAATGAGTCCAGGAGTAAATTGAAGAGAATTCGGTGAAACATGTCGATATGCAAAAGTTGGAATATTTGGATAAACTTTAAAATAAAAAGGAAGTCAATTCATAAAATGACCTCATCTGTTCCTATAAGATGGAGAAAATTTAAAGTTAATTAAAGAAAATTAAGCAATGGGAAAACATTTTTTAGATCTATTAGTAGGGTGAATCTTCTTCTTTAAATTCAATATTATATAAACTTTAATTTTCATGAAGTAAATCCAAAATTTATAATTATAACGAAAAATATATTTTAAATCGTGAACAAACACATAAATTATTGTAAAACTTTTCTTATATAAATACATGAAAATATAAAATTTAATGAATATGTCAAAATACACATTATGTTTGCAAGTTTAAGATTCAAAATGTAATGGTTCATTATAATTTGTAGGATTTAATTAATAAAATTTAAAGATTACGGTATTAAGTGTATTGTTAGTCTTTAATGGTACTCAAGAGGGGTAAATTGAATGTTTATAAAATTCTAACTAAAATTACTTATAAATGATGAAATTATGAAATAAAATAATGATTTTTAACAATGAATTTAAGTAATAAAGTAAAAGAGTATGGGAAGAGAGTTGTGAATCAATTTATAGTGGTTCAATGTGCTTATGTCTATTATAAGACTCTTCTTGAATTTAAACTATAATTCTTCTTTTAAGAAGAAAAATAACCTTTGTATAATTTTTATTCAACAAATAAAACCTTTTACAATCTTCTTCCAAAGTGAAGAGGAACCTTAATATCACTTAAAACATCTTAAAATACAATAAATAAAAACCCAAGGAGATTCTTAGTGAAAGATATTTGGGTTGCTCTACCAATTTGGTATATGCAGAAATGTTTCCATTTAGTAATGATACAAACTTTGTGGAATACAAAAGGTTGTTAAGGTAAATATATACTAAAGCCAAAACTAATCATCTCTACAAGATATAATAGATAATAAGCTACAAGATAGGAGAGTTAGTAGTTGTACAATGATGACGAAGTCAGTAACATGTGAGGGACGTAAATAATTAGAGTAAATAGATGATTTTAATCCTTCTCACTCCCCTTCAAAATGACAGTGGTAGCACTGTTAACTTGTGCCTAAAATGAGTAAACTTGGCCTTGGAGATGGATTTAGTAAGGAGGTTAGCAATTTGGTCATTAGTTGAAATGTAGTGAACAAGTAGCCTTTGTTGTATGACTAATTCATGTACAAATTAAAATTCAATCTCCAGATGTTTTGACCTTGAGTAAAAATGGGTTGGCTTTTAAATACATAGCTCCTAGATTATCATACCATAGCATCGAAGGATGAGTGCGTGCAAACCTAATTTCACATTACAACTCACTTATAGCGGTTGCAAGTGGATGATACTTTGCCTCTATTGAGGATCAGGAAACAACAAGTTGTTTATGTGAGGCCGAAGAGATTAAATTGTAGCTAGCATAAATGGCAAATCCAGTCATAGATTTGTGATCCTCAGTTGAGCCACCCTAGTTGGAATTGGAATAAACATACAGTTGAGTGGAGGAAGATCTCCGATAAGATGACCAGGTGTAAATGTACCTGTTGAGCAAGTTTTACCTCTAATAAAACTTTCAATACTCACAAGTATACATATCGTAACTTTTCTTATCGAAAGGTATCGATCCTATGAGGAACTAGCTAAAACGAGTTCAACCTAACTTTCTATAAGGTATTAGAATATGAACTGAGTGAAAATAATAATAGAAATAAAGTCAATTAAATAAAATCAAGCAAATATCAATAATAAGTAAGTTGCCAAATTAATTTAAAGTTGATCAAGGATGAATGTATCAGATTTATTCTTTCATTATTCTGCTCATTTAATAATTATTAATCCAATTATGAGTTGATCCTAGATTTCCTAGGTTTTGATTACTCTCTCTCAAGACCTAACCAATTAACCCTAACTGAATATGAAAATTCCATAATTGCAATCTCTCAATTCACAACTCTTTTCCTAACATTTTCAATTTTGAAGCTATCTATTGAATAATCAAGTTCTCACGTAAGACCTCTCTTTAAATGATAATTGATTTGTCAATCGAGTGAAATATTAAATCAACAACTCTCGTTACGATATTTAATCATATCACTTTTGACTCACTCTCTCAATTTATTGCTAAAGTATAAACATGCACAATTAACACCACCCATAATATGTATTGAATACAACAATGAATAAAATAACAAAATAAATCCAAAATAATTCCTAATGAGTTTAAAACTCCATAGACATGATAATCATCTTAGAAATCCAATTACACATCAAGAATAACGAAAGAAACAAAAAGGGAAAGAGAAAAAAATGTTTAACACCTTAATCTAGAATGCTGGAATTTCCTAATGCTCTTCTTGATCTCTCCACTTTGATTCAATTTGGTGTGTTGCTGCTGCTTTTTTTTTAGTGTTTCACATTCTTAAATAGTATTTTAGGCCCTAGTGTTGTTTCTGAGGGTCTCCACTTCATTCGATTCCAAAAATACCCCGAAACCATAAAAAATACGAAATTGGTCGCACCTGGAAAGTGTTGTCAAAACCATGACATGGGTGTCATGATCATGCTTATGGAAATTTACTTCACTTAGACAAGCAAGTCACGATCGTGCACTTCTTCATTCAGCCTCCATCTTCTTCATTCTTCAATTTCTTGGTTTCCAACACTCAAAAACACATCAAACACCTCTTGAAAAATAAAATTAAGATCCAAGTCTTACCTTAAACTAAACTAACACTTAGGATATATACAAACATTAATAATAACATAATTCTAAGCCTATATACATGATAATCATCTAATAAAAACTTAAAAGCACACTTAAACATCTAGCAAAACATAGTATAATATACACATATCAACATCCCCACACTTAAACTTGTTTGCCCTCAAGTAAAAATAAAAACACAAACAAATAAAATACATAAACATACAATCACACATTCACGCAACAATACAATAATGATACAATGGCATAAAATCTTATGGAATTAACTTAACCTCAAACACCAATCACTTAAAATGCGCCAATATACTAACTTATTCCTTTCAAGTTTAAGTACTTTGAATTGAATATACATATCAATCAAATATTAACGCCCTATTCATACACCTATGGCACTTGTAAGCATGCATTTATTATTATTAATCAATCAAAAAGGTAAACTATCAATAAGTATCATTTTATGAAAATTCTTGTTATTTTTAAAATATTAGTAGGTTTATTTATTATAACACAATTTATTTTTTCATAGATTTCCTTGAAAGATAACTTAGTCTTTTGACGCAAAGGAAAACACCTTGTCATGAATGTCCTTCGGTTACTCAACTAAGCCACATTTTTTATTTAACTTGGTTGGAGCGTCATTCTAGCCTTTTGATGCAAAGACAAATGTTTTGTCGTGAATAATCCTAATTATTTAGCTATATCATAGCTCTCAACCAGCTACCAGCTCTATTCTTAACCCATTTTTTCGAAAGGACAAGCAAAATAGTTATTTATTTAACACATTTTTTTAGCGTACCTTATTTCTTTTAGTCAATCACTTTCAAGAAAGTGTACTAATAATGCCTACTAATTTAAATGACTATAATTAAAAATGTATACAAACAAAATTCATAAAGTGAAAAATAAGTTTCATATCCTAATTAAGATACATAATCATCCTAAAGATACTTAAAACATAAATTTCCTAAGTTACTATGCCTTTACAAATTAAATGACTATGTTCAAAGCTAAACTAATTCCATTCAATTCTTGCAATTGACACATTCACACAATGCACACATATGCAACAAAATGTTTATACTATGTAAACCTAGTCAAAACTAAATCAAAACAAATGCCAATTTACATACACAAATGAGATATCCAAAGCATATACAACATCCCTGCACTTAAATCACACATTGTCTTCAATGTTAGAAAAAAATAATATAAATAAATAAAAAACCATAAATACAAAGTTAGAGCAAGAAAACTAATAGTAATCGTGGTGTTGGCTTGAACAATGGAATTTGGAGACACTTCATGTCTCATAAAATTCCAGCAATCTGATTCCCTACAAAATAAGCATAAAAACTAAAAGTAACAAAATACCAACAAATTAAACTAAAAATAAAATAGATAATAAATTAAAATTCTAATTCTTGAGTTGCCTCTCAAGTAGTGCTTCTTTCACGTTATTAGATTGACGTACTCCTCACATTTTTGCTCAACCTGGGTCTATTATGAGTGTCTTGCATCGTGTCGCCCAATTTTAGTTTAGTAGCTTATAACTAGGCTACAAATTGCAAGATAATCAAAAGAACATAATTAATCAAATTAAGCAATCCAAATAAATTCACTAATGTCCTTTTTGATAACATACTGTTAATAAAATAGGAAATGATGAAACTTCATCAATTGTCAATGGACTCCAATAATTTGTATTGTGGGAGGGTGAACTGCTCTTCTTCTTACTCATTCACCTTCATCCTGTCTTTTTCATCCGCATCATGAACAGAGACTTTCATATCTTCTTCAACCTCTATGTTTGTTGGCATCTGTTCTTCTTCCTCTTCTTCGTTAGTTTCTTGAACAGAGACTTCCTTATATGCTTCAATCTCAATCTCCACTGTCATCTGTTCTTCTTCCTCTTACTCCTTTAAAGATTTGACTTCATCAATTCTTATGGATGAGCTACCCTCCTTTGGATTCTTTAATTCCTTATTTATAATAAATTTCACTTATTCATCACCAATTTGAAGGATGAAGTTGTCTTCATAGACATCTACTAAAGCTTTTCCGTTGTTTAGAAATGTTATGCCATAAATTAGTGATAGTTTTGATCTTCTTTAAAGTTTAGAATGACGAAATCCACAGGAATGATAAAATTGTCCACTTTTATAAGGCTCGTCTTCCACCAAGCCTAACGGTTTCTTTATCAATTGGTCTGCTAACTGAATACACATAAACGTTGACTTCAAATCACTTGGCCGTAGTTTCCTAAAAATCAACAAAGGCATAATGTTTATACTTACACATAGGTCACACAAAAATTTTGAAATCTCTAAATTACTAACTACATAAGGTATAGCAAAACTCCTGGATCTGTCAATTATGAGGATATGTGGCAGGTAATTAAGGCGCTGGAGGTTTCCACAATGGCTACTGTTTGACTATCATCCTAAGTTTGCTTGTTTGAGAATATGTCTCTAAGAAATTTCACGTACATGGGTGTGCTCTTAAAAGCTTCCCAAGGGCAAGGTAATTTGCAATTTCTTCAGCTTTTCTCTGAACTTTAATTGTGCATCCAATTCATTCTTTTAAAGTCCTTATGGGAATGGTATTTTTGGTGGGTAAGGTGGAGGATGAATATAAGTAGGGTCTTTGTTCTTTTCTTCATCCTTTTTTTTTCTTCTCTTGGTCCTCTACAATGTGGGGTTTAATTTGTTCTTCTGCTAGTTTTTCTAACTCTTTCCTATTCCTAAGTGTGATAGTCTTAAATTTCTCTATTGGATTTACTTATATATTGCCCAAAAAGTTTTCCACACTTTTCGTACAAAATTCATTTGTAAGCTGGCCTAGTTAAACATTTAAGTTATAAATGGAAGTGGCGTGGTTCTTAGTTACTTCTTTGAACTTCCCTTCTAGCCTCTTTTTGGACTCATCCATGCTTATGATCTTGTCTATGATCTTTTCCAATTTTAAATATCATGAATTGGACTCATCTTACTGAAATCCTGATGGACCTTGAATTCCCATTTAAGACCTTGCACTGTTAGACCAAAAGAAATCTGGGTGGTTCTGCCACCACAGATTGTATGTATTCAATAAGGATCATTACCTACCCAACCAACTTGTGCTCCTATAAAATTAAATTGTTGCACATTGTTGTTTTCTACTAGGAAGAAATCAGTTGTTATATGGCTCTCTCATCGGCATAGGTCGCATCCTTACTGAATTGCTTTGAATAGAGAGAAAAAGGTAACTATCAAGCTATTTAATTCCTTGGTAAGGTTGTCAATTTTAGTCTACAATGTTATCACTGAATCTACTGTAATCATTCTTTCTAGATCTGGAAAGGTAGACTGCTGTATACTTTGTTCCAATTTCTTAAAAAAACTATTGTTTTCCATTTTTCTAACAAGTTGTATGTCAGTTGCACTACTGGTCATGTAATTGCTTAATGATAGGCATTGAATCTTGACCTCATGAAGTCCATAAAAGTCTTTTGCTCTATGTGATATATTTCCTCCATTATCGTTCTTTCTATATCTTCTTGGTGTTCAAGTCTTCTGATTCCACATTCTTGCCTTATAGTGTCTTGATTGATGTGTCCTCTACTTTGCATCCAACTTTCTTTTTTTTAAAAAAAAATTCTTGTGATTAGGTAACACAATCACAAGAAAGGGTAATAATTCTTTAAATCAAAGAAATTCAAATCTTCCTAAACTAAGTTTCCTGGTAACAACGTCAAAAACTTGTTAAGTTTTACCTTTAATAAAACTCTCAATACTTGCAAGTATATGGAACGTAACTTGTAGTATCGAAAGGTATCGATCCCACAAGGAACTAGCCAAAACGAGTTCAACCTAACTTTCTATAAGGTATTAGAATATGAACTGAGTGAAAATAATAACATATATTAAATCAAACAAATATAAAATAGAAAGTCAGCTACCAAATTAATGTAAAGTTGATCAAGGATGGATGTATCGGATTTATTCTTTCATTATTCTACTCCTTTAACAATTATTTATCTAATTATAAGTTGATCCTAGATTTCCTAAGGTTTGATTACTCTCTCTCAAGAGCTAACCAATTATCCTTGATTGACCCTAATTGAATATGAAAATTCTAGAATTGAAATCTCTTAATTCACTATTTCCCTAACGTTTTCAATTCCGAAGCTATCTATTGAATAATCAAGTTCTCATATAAGATTTCTCTTCTAATGATGGTTGAGTTGTTAATCAAGTAACATATTAAATCACCAACTCTTGTTGCATAATTTAATCAGATTACTTTTGACTCACTCTCTCGATTTATTGTCAAAGTATGAATATGCACAATTAACACAACCTAGAATATGTATTGAATTCAACAATGAATAAAATCATGACATAAATCTAGAATAATTCCTAATATGAGTTTATAACTCCATATACATGATAAAAATCTTATAAATGCACTTACACATCAAGTATAACTAAAGAAACAAAAAGAAAAAGAGACAAAATTGTTTAACACCTTCATATGAAATGTTGGAATTTCCTGATGCTCTTATTGATCTCTCCACTTTGATTCAATTTAATGTGTGGATGTTACTTTTTTTTAGTGTTTCACGTTCTTAAATAGTATTTTAGGGTCTTAGGGATGTTTCTAGGGTTCCTCCACTTCATTTAGTTCCAAAAATAGCCCCCAAATCCTAAAATATACTAAATAGGCCACGCCTGTCATAATCGTGCTTCTAGAAATTTGCTTATATTCTGATCGTAACAAGCAAGTAACAATCATGCACTACTTCATTCAGTTTCCATCTTCTTCATTCTTCAATTTCTTGGTTTCCAGCACTAAAAACACACCAAACGCCTATTGAAATATGAAATTAAGATCTAATTCTTACTTTAAACCAAACAAACACTTAGGATAAACGTTAATAATAACATAATTCTAAGCCTATATAAATGATATGTGTTTAATTGTTGATACATTTAATCATTTACACTTAGTGATTATTGACATGAAATTGCTTAAGATACTCACTTTAATTTCTATATGATTTTAGGTACAATTTGGAAGCAAAGAAATTAAAGTGAGTCGAAAGCACTATATTTGAGTTATTTTTTGAATATCGTTTGTCTTCATGGAGCGAGACAGAGAAAATTAGAGCAAGAAGAAGATAAGAAAAAAAATCTCAATTGCTCACAACAAAGAAGTTAAAAAAGAGAAGCTTAGCGTAGAAATTGCATGTCCAATGCACGTCTAATTAATGGACCAATAGGCAGAAAAATGGGAAATAAGTTAAGCATGAAAATACAGCAGCTGGAATGAAGCAAAAACGGCAGCATATGTTAGAAGCATAAGGACTAAAATGACAGGGTAACATGAAGGAGCAGAAACGCAAACATGAAGCAAGTGAAACGACCACGCAGTGGAGAAAGCAGTCTGTGTAACGCAGACGTTTTAGACAAAGAGAAGGGGCATAGGTTTTAAAACAAGGAGACCAAACTTATTTGTCCTATCACACTACAGTGAGAGGAGAGCATGAGAAGAGAGGTGCTAGCTGCAAAAGAGAATAAAACAAACGGTAAGTAGTGGCGTAAGTAGAGAAATAGAAGAGAGTGGTGTGGCAATAGGAAATAGAGAAGAAGAGTGGTGACAGAGAAGAAAAGAATGGAAATGTGAACAGTAGCTTGAGACATATATCTTTATTTGTCACATCATGTAATAGTGTCGTGAATAGTGAGTGAAATAGAAGAGAGCAAAAGCTTGTAGTGATTGAGGTTTGAAGGAGGTTTTGGTTGGGGTATTAATGGGGATTGAAACATTCTTCCGAAAGAGACCTATGGAGGAGTAATATCCCAACATCAGTTCAGAGGCAACATCATAGCCGATGACCCGAGCTAACATTATTGTCATTGTTTTGTTATTTCTTTCTCTCATTAGAAATTGATTATGTTATCCTATGTTAATTGATATAGGTTTTGTGTATGGATAATCAGATTTTTGTTATTGTTTGGTTACTTGTGTATGAACCCATAGGGTATTGTGAAAGGATGATTTTAATGCATTCATTGAATATTTTGATTGCATACCCATTGCTAGAATTTCGATATAATCTGTAATTGTTATGTTGAAATTCATGTGTAACGACTAATGATTCGTAATCAATAAGGATAACATGACCTAGGTTAAAAGACACATCGTATGTGGTTGTTGCCTTAATTAATCGGTTTTCCTAATTCCTAATACTACTGCCTAATTAAATCTAGGAGATCGTATCCTAGGTTATTCGGTGGTTAGGTTTAATTAATGATCGTATCTTGATTAAACAAAGCCTAAGGGAAAACTTGGGTTAATTATTACCCCATGATTAATAGTTTCTAGGAGAAGTTTAAGAACAACAAATCAATGAAATAGGTTTAATTAGAGTATAGGCTGAGATTGAACCAAAGAACCGGATCCCTACCGAATCCCCAATTTTACCATTTTCATATATTTTCTTTAATTTGTTTTTATTAGTTACTTTCATTTTATTTTCTTAATCCAACATCCAAACCCCCCCCCCCCCCCCATTTTTTCGAAACACCGATTATTTCATTTCATAGGCTAACCAAACACTCCTTGTGGGATTGACCTAGACTCACCACTGCTACAGTAAAAGTTTAGTTATTTTATTTTGATTAACGTTACCACGCGCAGGTCAATTTTGGCACCGTTGTCGGGGAGTATGGTTTTTAATTTTTGTTTATGATTTTAATTGGTGTTTTGTATATATTTGTTCGTAATTAGTTTCTTTTCAGTTATTTCATGATCCTTTCTTTATTGTGTTTCGTGTTTGTGTTTTATAAAAGTTTAAAAAAATCATCATGGATGAAAGTAATTTTTTTCTTTAATTCATATTCTCAATCCTATAACAATGTTTGGACTGATTAACCTAACTTTAGTTATGGATGGGATAATCATCATAATTACTTCCATGATAGTTTGCAGGAAGCACATCAATTCTTATACAGACCAGAAGCTTCCTATCATGACTCCAGTTCATCTCTAGAAGAGTTAAGTAATATTATAAACGCTAATACTTTAAAATTATAGTAGAATAATCTACAATTCCAGGAAGATGGAGGGCAATTTTCAAAAACTACATAGTCTAGCGCCCAAGATTCGGAGAGCCAACACGACTCAAGTAAATCTCTAGAAGAAATGCTTAATATTATAGTTGCTAACAATCTTCAAATTCAACAGGATATACAGCAGTTCCAACAGAATATGCAATAGCTATTTCAGCAAGCTGTACAGCGAATTCGGCAGGATGCTCTGTAATTCCAACAAGATGCATTGCCTCGATAGGGAGATATCAATCATCTGGACCACAAAGCAAAGAGGAACAGTCGTATCAACCCGAGGTGTACTAGATGGATATTAGCGCGGAAAGCTTACAAAGTGAAGAGAAGCTTGAGAATTTTGAGGTAAATCCTCAACAAATTGCCTGTGTCGAAGAAGCTGAGTAGGAGGAGCTCGAAGTAGAAAAAGATATATCTTTTAGCTCGGAGGTAAGTACTGAGTCCATTATTATTTTTGAAACTAACTCTTCACCTTTACATAGTAGGCTGGAAAAATTAAATGAAGAAGAAAAAGGTGAAGAGTGATTCGAATTATTTCAAAAAAGCGAGGACTCAGTAGAGCTTAATAATATAAAGAAAGAGGAAGAGCCGTAAAAAGTGCAATTTTTAGGAGAGTTGTAGGCGAATGAGCTGAAGACCGAAGGTGTCAAGTAGGATGTCGAGTCTCCACACCTGTTGGCGATACTTTTACGAAGATCATCCTGATGTGTGAAGGGCAATACCCGAAAAGACGAGTGGACATTAGAGTATGATGGTGAAACGATGAAGTTCCACTCCTCAGAAGCCTCGAGGCATCGTGCTGTTAAGGATCTTACTTCGAGGGAAGGTGATATAGGCTCCTCATGGAGTTTGAGCATGCTTCCTGTTGGGCTCAAGTATCCATTCGACAATGGATGATGTGCATATGCTGAGGGTCAAGCTTATGACCTAAAATAAGCACTTTTTGGGAGGCAACCCAAATCAAGTAATTTATTTTCTTTACATTTTAGTTTTTATTTTTATTTCTTTATTTTTTATGCATATGTGTCTCTTTGTTGGTTTGTTTTTTCTTGCTTGTTTTTTAAGTTTTCAATCAAAACGAGAGAAAGAATAAAACAAACAAAGAAACATTTGCTCGTTTTCTATTGCTTTTAGGTTTTTTTAATCATGAGTGGAGAATGAATTGACTAGAGAGTTTTATAGTAACTTTGACATATACTTTTGCTCTTGTGATTGGTTGATGTGCATTATCTTTAAAAGAGTAGTGACTAATGGTAGACAAAGCTGGTGAGATTTTGAGCCTTATTAGACCGACACATTCACATCAATCTCATTATCTTTTGATAATTTGTGAACTTCATGACATGTACATCCTGATTTTGCGTTGAATTTTTATTAGAGACCACATTTTTATCACATGCATTAACATGGATATGATTAAGCATTCTTTGCTTTTCATAAACTACATTAGCCAAATAACCTATCCTGTAGACATGATTTTTCCCTTAATAAACCCCTTTGAGCTTTATACTTTTCTTTTTGTATCAACTACATTACATGCTTTAAACTTAACCAAATGTCCTTCCAAGCCATAAAGCTAGTGGAGCATTTGTGATTGGTGAGTTTGTGGATGTACAAAAGTATTATAGCCAATCCACATATGTGTGGATTGGATATAATGATTGGGATGCTATTTTATGTCTTATTATTGAAATTCCCATGTTAATGTAGCTTCTTTTGATGTTAAAAAAAGAAAGAAAGAAAAGAAAAGAAAAATGAAAATGAAAAAAAATGAAAATGAAAAAGAAAGAAAGAAGAAAAAATGAAAAAAAAGTTGTTTAAATATATGTATCTAGGAGCTTGTGCATATATGTTGAAAAGTTGTTATGATCAATGCATTCTCCTAAAGTTGTGATGAATGGGTTATATGAGTATACTGGATATGAGGTAGATATTGGTTTGGAAGGTCCACTCTTGTGGTTTCAATGTGTTGTTAGCATAAATTATATGAGTGATTCCTTCAAATTGGTATATGTTTCATGTGGTTAGTCTGTGAGAGTTGAATGGGTTGTGAAATATAAATGTTGCATTTGTCATAGTTGACGGTACCCAGTTTTTGATGAGTGTTGCTTTGTTTCACTAGCTTAATGACTTTCATGCCACTTGACCTAAATACATCTCACCTTAGCTTTGCCCACATTACAACCCTAAAAAGTCCTTTGATTCATGATTTTGCATATGAATTTTAGTGGTGAAGAAATGAAATGATATGCAAAGTTGTGGATTGTCATGACCATAAACGGTGTTGAGTGTACCTGTTGGTATATTTTAGTTAAATACATTTTTCGAGTCTACCATTAGATTGCTCAATTTTTAAAGGTATTGAATGTTGATTGATCATGAGTAAAAGCTTGGAATTTTGAATTCTTGCTTTGGTTTTTGAAAGTCACTCATCTTTGGTTGTGATTTTATAGTCTTGGAAAATATAGGAATTGAGTAAATGTTTCGGGTCTTTGAGCTTAATTTGGATGTTTTGCCCGAGGATGGACAAAAGCTAAGTGTGGGGGAAATTGATATATGTTTAATTGTTGATATATTTAATCATTTACACTTAGCGATTATTGACATGAAATAGCTTAAGATACTCACTTTAATTCATATATGATTTTAGGTATAATTTGGAAGCAAAGAAATTAAAGTGAGTCGAAAGCACTAAATTTGAGCCATTTTCTGAAGATTAATTTTCGCTTGTCTTCATGGAGCGATACAGAGAAAATTATAGTAATAAGAAGACAAGAAAAAAATCTTAATTGCTCACAACAAAGAAGTAAAAAAAGAGAAGCTTAGCATGGAAATTACATGTCACTTGCACGTCTAATTAATGGAGCAATAGGCCAAAAAAATGGGAAACAAGCATGAAAATACAGCAGCTGGAATGAAGCAAAAATGGCAGCATATGTTGGAAGTATAAGGAGTAAAACGACAGATCAACATGAAGGAGCATAAACTCAAATGTGAAGCAGGTGAAACGACGATGCAGTAGAGAAAGCAGTCTGCGTTTAACACAGACGTTGTCTTTGTTAAACGCAGACATTTTAGCCAAAGAGAAGGGGTGTAGGTTTTAAAATGAGGAGACCAAACTTATTTGTCCTATCGCGCTACAGTGAGTGGAGAGCGTGAGAAGAGAGGTGTTGGCGGCAAAAGAGAATAAAACAAACAGCGAGGAGTGGTGTGTAAGTAGAGAAATAGAAGAGAGTGGTTTGGCGATTGGAAATAGAGAAGAAGAGTGGCGACAGAGAAGAAAAGAATGAAGATGTGAAAAGTAGCTTGAGACATATATCTTTATTTGTCACATCACGTAATAGTTTCGTGAATAGTGAGCGAAATAGATGAGAGCAAAAGCTTGTCGTGATTGAGGTTTAAAGGGGGTTTCAGTTGGGCTATTAATGGGGATTGAAACATTCTTTCGGAAGAGACCTATGGAGGAGTAATATCCCCACACTAGTTCGAAGGCGACATCGAAGCCAATGACCTAGGCTAAGCATTTTTTCATTGTTTTGTTATTTCTTTCTCTTATTAGAAATTGATTGTGTTATCCTATGTTAATTGATTTGACTTTTGTGTATGGATAATTAGATTTTCGTTATTGTTCGGTTATTTGTGTGTGAACCCATAGGGTATGGTGAAAGGATGATTTTAATGCATTCATTGAATCATTTGATTGTATACCCATTGCTAGAATTTCGATATAATCTGTAATTGTTATGTTAAAATTCAAGTGTAGCGATTAATGGCTTGTAATCATTAGGGATAACATGACCTAGGTTAAATGACACATCGTATGTGATTGTTGCCTTGATTAATCGGTTTTCCTAATTCATAAT
>JAOQMS010000178.1:7640613-7650997 GCA_027563885.1 Erythroxylum longipes
TGATAACCGCTTCTTGAATCTTGATAACCGTTATTTAGTTGAGTTCTGTAACTAACTCCAACTAACTAATTGTTCGACGTACTCACGTATCTTCTGCTTTGTATCGTCTGTGTGTTTCTTCTGTGTTTTGTATCTTCTGTGTTTCGCTTCTTCTTTACTTTCTACTTCTTCTTTCTTTGCGCTTCTTCTGTATCTTCTTCTGTGTTCTGTATCTTCTGTGTTTCGCTTCTTCTGTACCTTCTCCTTCTTCTGTCTTTGCGCTTCTTATGTATCTTCTTCTGTCTTTGCACTTCTTCTGTATCTTCTTCTGTGTTTTGTTTTCTTCTGTATTGTTACTTCTTCTGTGTCTTTGCGCTTCTTCTGTGTTCTTCTTCTGTATTTTGTATCTTCTGTGTTTCGCTTCTTCTGTACTTTCTACTTCTTCTATCTTTGCACTTCTTCTGTATCTTCTTCTGTGTTTTGTATCTTTTGTGTTTCGCTTCTTCTATATCTTCTTCTGTGTTTTGTACTTTTGCATGCTTAACACACTCATCAAACTAGTTCATTTATTTCTAACATTATTATTATTTGATTGTCATCAAAATTAATCATCGTAAAGTCCTCCTGACTTAACACCTTTTCATTATAATTGTTATTAAAGCAATTAACATTATAAGAATGAACTTTTTGACAAGATAAAAATGAGTGAGGTCATTGGTATACTCTCTCCTACTTGTTCTATGATTGTCTAATGTTGACCTATTATTAGATGCTAACATTGTATAAAAATATAATTAGGAAAGTGCAATATCTATCTATGACATGACTCAGATATGTTTTATGCAATTCATGCATTTCCATATGATTAAATTATTGAAACAAGAGAATAATAGAAAATAAGACAAGAAATGGAGACTTTATTTTTCTATATGAAACAATGTATTATACTACCTATTTATATGTTTATAGTAGATGAAAAGATTGGCACTAAAAGTAACTAAAAGATAAAATGAATGTGCTAATAACTATGAATCTTGGGTTTATTGTCTTTCACTAAATAACTAAAAGACAAAACATAATCCTACTAACAAACTAAAGGATAAATATATTTTTTATTGTTAAAGCATTATCTTAAATACCTGCCCTTGCTTTAAAACTCGTTCTTCCCAGCAGTAACCTAAAATTTTCATGTTTAGCATGTGACAGCAACTTAATCATTAGTACCATAATGCTTCATTTCAATTATTTTTGTCACTAAGGGGTACTTACAATAGCAATTAGTCGAATTGTATGAAACATTTTCTCAAGTAGCTCACTTTGAAACAATAAGAACTTTCCTAGCCTTAGTTACACAATCAAAGTGGCCAGTATACCAATTTGATCATGTTGTTGCTACAATTGAAGAGTCTAAAGAGTTATCAACCTTTAATTTTGATGACTTGATGAGTTCTTTATTAGCCCATAAAGTTAGGTCGATGGTTCTTACAAAAAAGTTGAAGAGAAGTTCTTGTAGGTAAAAGGCAAGTCTTTGTATAAACAAAAACTAGAAAATTTTTGACATTGTAAACAAGGTAAAGGTGGATTTCAAGTTCGTGATCATGGAAAAATTAAAGAACAATCTAGTGAACAGAGGCATATCAAAAGTTTAATACAATACAATACAATTGTTGTAAAAAAAATCGGATGCAAATAGGCTAATTGTTGGACTAAGTAGAGAGATGAGCAAAAGCAAACAAATTCTACGGAGAAAGTTGGAGAAGAGAGTAATTTACTTATGGCTTATTCTTCTATTATTGATGCTTCCAATGGAGTATGGTATGTGGAATGAGGATGCTCCAATTATATATTTGGGAATTTTTCATTTTTTAAAGAGCTTAATAAGTCACAAAAGGGTGAAGTTTGTCTCGGAGACAATAAGCTAATGCAACTGGAAGGAAAAGGTGTAATTGTCATCAAAACCTCCCACAATAATGTAGAACTCCTCTATCATTTACAATATCTTCCTAATTTAGCTCATAATTTGTTAAGTGTTACACAATTGATGGATAGTGGTTACTTTGTTATGTTTGATAATAATTTTTAATGTGTTTATAATAAGAAATTAGATCAGAAAATAGTTAGCATTCGCATAATACAAAATAAAATATTTCCTTTTGAAGGCTTAATACCAAAACTAATTGGAGCATGAGAATAATAAAAAATAGGACAAAAAATGGAGGCTTTTATTTTTCTATACGAGACAGTTTTGCTACTTATTTATAGAAATAATTAAAAGATAGAATTAATGAATGTGGTGATAATTATGAATCATGGGTTTAATGACTTTCACTAATTAACTCAAGGATACTAAATAGCTAAAGTATAAATATGATAACTACTTTTCGATTTTCGAAGCATTATCTTCAATATAAATAATGGGCGACTGTGCAATTCAAATTGCGTTATCTTTGTTCTAACTATGGTTTGTTAATTCGCAAATCCTCCAGTTTAGCAAGTTTCAACTTATAGTGATGTCGACCGCAGTGGTAGTTTAAATGATTGAAAGAACACCACAAGCTACAAGAAATTAAATTGGTTTGGCTGGAAACAATTTAATTTCATGTGCTTCTCACAAGAAACACACATTAATTATCTCCCTCTTTCAAAGAGGTAGCTGAAATTCAATGGCTGCAATCTCTTATCTGTTAGCTTGGTTATTCTCAGTACTGTCGGCTATTTTTCACTCACGGTGTTAACATCTTGAGATTGATTTTCATTTTATAAGGGACAAAGTTGTCAGAGGCTGAATTATCAGTGTTACATATCCACTGAGGATCATATTATGCACGTTTTGACCATAGCTCCACCGAAGGCCAAGTTTCAACTGCTTGGTTCCAAATTGAGTGTTGGTTCTCCCGCCATTCAACTCGCAAGATGGTGATAAGTCTAAAGATAACTATGTTAATATGTGTTATTTGTAACCAGCTATAGTAACAATAACACCATCAACTTGTGTCTAGTTTATCTCGTTTGTAAGTATTTATTATCTAGAGTGATCCATAATATGAAGTGTGGCAATATTCACATCAACTTTTCCACAATTGGGGTACGACAATTACATACTCACATAGCTAGGAGAAGACGAGACAATTAGAAATACAAACAGAATAAGATAATTACCCCATAATTCATAGTACAATACAGCTAGAAGCTAAAGCACAACAGTGACTGAGATTACCAGCATATATAAAATATAAAAGTGATGCAAACACTCCCAACTTACTATTTCAGCAAATCTATAGACGTAAATGATACAGAACGAAATGCAGATATGGCTCGGTAGAATTGATTCTATTTCCCACCAAACGCCTGCACTGATGGTGGAGCCATGGTTCCCGCTTCATGGTTTTGTCTCCGCACATTTCCCTCCCAACCTTTGCAATTTTCCAGTTCAAATTAATATATGTAAATCATTCCTCAATTTCTTTACCAAGTAATTTAAGCTTTTTGGCTAAACTTGTTCTTGACATGGAAGTAAAAAACGTAAAAATCCACTTTGACGTTGCATGAAAGAAAGAAATATTCACAATGATCACAAGAATTAATGTTGTTAAGGTTGAGTAGAGTGTATATGTAGATCATGCACACTACTTCTGAGAAAAGGCTGACGTTAAGGATCCGATACTGTATTTTAAACCTATGTACATGCATATGCATGCAATTGGAAGACAAAAAAAAGGTGATCTTTTCATGCAGAGGGATTTACCAAGAGACATATCAAAGCCACGGTTTTTGAGCTCCCTGTACTCTTGACAAAGGGCACAGATCTCGCAACACCAGTGGATTAGGCAGTCGTTACAAGGACTCTCCTTTAGCATGTACTCTTCCTCATTCTGGAGCGATACGTGCATGAGTAAAGGCAGGCGCAACCGGTGAAATATGCAAGCAGAAAATAGATTGCTCCACTTGCAGCACAAGCTGCGTTGCAAACGCAAGGCATTTATGTTACAGCCACACACAACTCTGATCGGGGTTTTTCGTTTGAAGATTTTCATTTCAAATATTCATAAATATTAATAAGCGTGAAGTGAAGTATACTAACTGGTTGTTCCTTGGTCGACAATTTCAGCAATCCTTCCAAAAGTGACACAGGGGCACCAAAAAGTAAGGCAACCTATAGTTGCACCAAATATTATTAGTATATAAGCTACAAAAAGATCAAACATAAGGCCCATTTGCCTGAACACAACCAATGACACCTGGTCTTCCTTCAAATTATATTGGAGTCTTTACGGCTTTTTTAAGGACTTACATGTGGGCATATCAGAGCAGCAGTCGCATAATCCGGAGGACCAAGAACCTGCTGTTTTCATGTTGACGGTTGCAATTGCTAATATTGATATTTGACAAAGTTTTCAGATGAATCCCAGGTACATATATACTGGTGTGTGATGTCCATTAAAACTCACACAACAATCGAAGGTCAAAGATAAAAACTTTGTCAAATAGTACAATAATGCTCAGTTTAGCACAACAACATCAAAAGAAAACTTCGGCCAAACAGAGATTTTTTTGCAAAATTGTTTCTGGCCATGCACTTGCCGTAGTTGGATTGTGGTCCATCGAAATTTGCTTGCATGCACTTGCGGTTGATTTTAGTTGGACCACAATCCAACTACGGCAAGTGCATGGCCGGAAACAATTTTGCAAAATAATGTCTGTTCTTGTCATTGGAGTCATATGTTCACATGATAGTACGAGGAGTTGATGGGACTTGGGAGAATGGTCCTATGCAACGCGTCTGAAGTTGTTGTGGAAGCTTCGAACCGAATAATTTGTACTCGGAACAAGAGGACATTTGTGCCGATGCAACTTCGCCATTGGTTCGGTCGTTGCAGAGATTAGGTATCCATTACCTCCGTTGCTACGTGTCCTCAAGTTCATGAAAGGAATAAATAAATGGGAGACAGTCATCATCAACATAATTATTATCAATTAAAATATCTCTATAAAAATCATTAATGTCTAAGAATAATTTATCTATAAAACCATAAAAATCTATTAAATTGTTAAGTACATAATTAGTCCCTAAAAAAAAAGTAATTCGAGGACAAGTTTCATAAACTAGTTGAACACCTTATTGCAACGATTCTTTTATTAGGACTAAAAAAATACAACTTTTTAACATCAACTAAAGAGTAACAATAAAATACTCTTCAAGTTTAATCAACAATTCAATAAGAACTCAATAAAGAAGCAAGCGCAGAGATCTACGTGAAAAACTCTCCAATATAGAAAGAAAAATTAGGAGCCAAATCGACAAATAACTTCGTTAAATTTAAATAAAAATTTACAAAGTTTAATATCTCACTACAAAACTTACAATATCTTACAAATTTTCATGTTTAAAACTAAAGACTTACACGGTTGATACAAACGATCGTGTAAGTAGAGAACATAGGTGTTTTGTACTCTACACCGAAGTGTTGTATTCTCACTACAATAAACAGAACATTTAGTGATGAAAATAAATGTCGCCAAACAAGAAATAATCATCGCAAATACTATTTTACGATGAAAAAATATCGTCATTGAATATTAGTAGCAAAACAACATCTGCGACTTTTTTCCAAAGTTGCCGCCAAAAAGTTTTTTCGACACAAATAATTCGTTGGTAAAAAGTATAATCGACGAAAACAATGAACGTCATATATAATTTTGTGCGACTTTTCTGTTTCGTAGCTAAAAGTTTTTTCCTACTAAACTATATTCGTAAGTAATTATTTTTAGTAACGATTTCATTTTGGTAACAGAATAGTTTTAGCTACTAATTATCTATTGTAGGAAAATGTTTTTAGAGACGTTTCTGCAAACGTAGGTAAAAACATTTTGTGACGATTTTGATTTTGGTAGCTAATAGTTTTTTGTGACGATTTTGCTTTTATAGCAAAATACTTTTAGCTACTAATATGTGGTTGTAGCAAAAAGTTTTTAACGACGTTCTTGTATACATAATTAATGACTTTTTGTGACGATTTTGTTTTGGTAACTAATAATATTTAGTAACAAAATTTAATTTTGAATTTAAATATTATTATAATTTTATTTTAATTTATTACAATTTTTAAGATAATTTGAAATATTAAAATAATTCATTTTATAATTAATGTTAGTGACATACTTTTTAAATAATAATAAATTGAAATAAAATAAACATTAAAAATGGAATGTATTTTATAAAAAAAATAATTACAAGTCATACACAAACTAAGACTCCTCATCGTCGTCACTACTACTGACATATGCTGAGCCTAGTAATTGTTTTACCGTCTTTTTAAGCTTGTTAACTTCTTTTACATTACAATTTAACTTGTCTTCTGTACATTGTAACTTATCTTTCGTACATTGTAATTTAGTCTTCAGTGCCTGGTTCTCATCTTGAAGGACCGTCACATATGTTAGTCGTGACAAAGAGGCACCAACAGCCCTAGGATTATACCCAAGATCTTTGATATAGCCTGATCGTGTACCAAGGACATTGTTGCAAATGTCATCGATATTGGACTGATTTCCCTCAGTCAATGACATCTACAACAACTCTTGTATCTTGTCCTACAATTTCAAGTAGAAAATCAAGTTAACTAAAAAATTATTACTTACTATTACATAGAAAAATAAATAGTAATCTTAACTTTTTGTACTTGTATAATTACTTTATGCCTCTTCAGACGTCCAGCCTTGACCTTCCTTGTAGTTTGTGTGCTTGTACAGTGTGACCCTATCACACTCTTACCCTTAGAGTTGTGTTTGACTCTATAATATGAATTTAAAAAATTATAACTAATTAGAATTTATTATATTAAAAATAGAACAATAAATTGAAAACGTTACACTTACAAATTCTTGTCAGACAACGACAAATGATCTGGAACTGATGTTATGAGGAGTCTTCATTTTTGCTCTATTGGCCATGGCTTTCTCACACTTTTCCTAAATTAAGAGAAGTAGGTATGAGATGTATAAACACAATTAATGGAAGGAAATATAAAGAGAAAAAAACAAACATAAACCTTTGTTGAAGCTCAATAATCACACATTTCATTCCAATTTTCTTCAGTCACCCGTTTCAGAACATGTCTTCTTGCCTCTTCTTCAGAAGGGAAAGATTAATAATATTTATAAAGTTGATATCGTTGATCCTTCACCCTTTGTTTCAACAGTGAATTAACACTGCTTGAAACTTCAAGCATGTCGATATCAATAATATTGAGCTTCATCTGTGAAAAACACCTATAAGTTAAGTTATTATTTTAATTAAGCAAAATTGCAATACATATAATGAAATGAATTGAAATATTACCAAAACTTTGACCAAAGCATTTTGCAGCAAGTTGTCTTCCCTTAATTGCCTGACATGCTGAAGGCAAGGTAACTCATTCCTCACAATGACACCCAACTCACTGGACAATTTTACAGCTTAGATCTTATCCACTGGGCACCATTGCATAGGTTCAATCGTCACTGACAACTTGGTATTCATTGCAACATTCATCTGTTGCAACTCATCTCCTTTTGTCTTACCTCTACGTTATTTTCTAATACCAGTATTGGAACTTGAAAAAAAATATAACAAGAAAAACACACTAAATATGAAATGAGAGCATAAATGTAAATATGTTTGGTTATCAATAACAGACCTGAAGATCCCTTATGACTACCAGGCAATGTTAGTAAAGGTTGTTGCTGACTTTCCTCATTCGATGATGCAATTGCTGGTTGTTTTATGGGAGAAACTTCATCTGCCGTTACCACCCTCTTTCCTTTGTTTCTACCAGGTGTCATTATAATGAACCTATGTAAAACATCAACAACATAAGGCAATTGTCTTCTTAACATTTCAAACAACAAAAACAATTTATTTACAGAAATTTTCATGATCAAGATTTTGAAAATCAACATCCGAAAAAACGTAAGTGAAACATTAAAAATATGACTTTGGAAGTCCATGTTTAAGCTATCAATGCTTGGACAACGAATACTACATTCATCACCCATTTGATCTTTTACAAATTGCATGAAACTCTTAATTTCTTCTACGTATTCAGTTGACCATTTTCGATAAGACATCCAACTCTTATCCATTTAGCTATACAATATAAGAAGATAACAGAGTTATAACATGTATTTTTTGTTTTATATTACATTAAAAACCTATGTTTAACATTACATGTTGTATCAGTTCATAAACAACAATTAAGTAAACAATATACAACAAAATGAAATGACAACCGAAATATAAAACAATAAAGGTTACTACTAATTCTCATACCTGAAGATATATAGTTGTATACAGTTGAGTTGTTTATGTTGTTGGAATAAAATACGACACTGATATGATACAAATTTACAAAGATAGAAAGAAGAAAGGGATTAAAACCCAAACAATTTTCTTGGTTTTAGACTAAATGTGGTGGGCAAGGAAAAATCTAGCTGAGGATGTCACACAAATTATGCGATTTTTGGCTCCAAGCAAAAAGAGGAACATAGAATCTGCAAAATAGACAAAGGATTTGGTGAACAACAAAATCTATTATAGATAAATTGAAAACTATGAATTAAAGGTTAAACAGCCTAAAATCATATTTAATATGCATAGACATTATAATGACATAATTTTTAAATATCTAAATTAGGGACAGAGAATGAAGATTAGGATATGCCAATAATTAACACATGGAAGAAAGAAGGTTAAAGAATTTCAATGTCGACCCACCTTAGGCATTTATATAAAACAAAAGTTGTCTCTTTTATGTTACCTTATTCATATGGATAGTGGTACTTTTTGTACATAAGAGTAGTATTGTTTTGATAGTGGTAGTGTTTTTTATAATAAAATTGATAATTTTTTTAGAAAATAAAGAATTGCATTAGTGGCCACAATGAAGCTTTCTAAGGTTCTTATTAGCTTAACTGTGAAAATTAAAGTTTCTAAACTTAATTAAATTTGAAGGTAATGTAAGTTTCTAAACTTTATCTTTGCCGACCCCGATTGTCAACTTAAACGTGTAGCATCCTTGTCAAAATCATGGCAAAGCAAATGATTAGTGGAAATGAAAATGAAAGTAGAACATATATAACAAAAACAAATGTTTTTATCTCACTACAAGAAAATCACTTAATAGCGTCGGAATATTTTCGACAAAAACCATTCCGTCACTATTTACTGATGGAAAATAATATTCCGTCAGCAAATACAGTTTATTTAGCGACAGAAAATACATCCGTCGGTAAAACTGGAGGGAAGAAGTTCGCGCAAAATCTCCGACGGCATATAGTGACGCCAAAACTTACGGCGTCGGAAAAAATGTGAGAACCGTTCCCGCAATTTAATTGCTTCGGACGCCTACCGACGGACAAGTTATCGTCGGTATATATACCGACAGAAAAGCATATTCTGTTGGTAAGAAATGCGGTAATTACTCCCGAGAAAAGTTTGCTTTGCCAATTTACCGACGGTTAAAGGGCTTTCATTTACCGACGGAAGACTTATTCCGTCGCAATATCTCGTAGCTTAAATACCGACGGACAAAGAATTCAGTCGGTACATTGTTAACAAACGTCGTTGTTTCGATGAAGACGAGACGATAAGCATTAATTACCGATGGAATAAAGTTTCCGTCGGTGACGGTCGGCATCTTGGGTCGACCATTCGTTTAGATAACCCTAGAGTACCGACGGAATTTGTGTTTCGTCGATATTTGTGTTTCCTTTACCGACGGAGTGTTGTTTATCCGTCGGTAACTATCAGTAGGAAAAACCTAAATAATCGACGGAATTTGTGTTCCGTCGGTATTTGCTTTCCACCGTATTATATTGTCGCTCATTTACGGACGGAATATTGTGTGTCCGTCGGTATTTGAGTTTCCACCGTATTAAATTGCCGCTCTTTTACCGACGGAATGTTGTTTGTCCGTCAGTAAATGTCTGCAGGGAAACCTAGATTAGCGACAGAATATGTGTTCCGTCGGTAATCTAGAGCCTTTACATCATAGGAGAGCCTAGATTACCGACGAAATATTATGTTCCGTCGGTAATCTAGAGCCTTTAAATCAATTATATCAATTGATTTGTGATTAGATTGAGATTATACATATTACCTATAAGGTGTTCGATAAAATGCCTTTTATGATGTTTGAAATTTTTTTTGTAATTGTTGTGTTAATTTGAGAATTTGAATATGTAATTTTGATAAAATGTTTAGTTTGAAGTTTTAATTTATCAAATTTAACATTTAATTATGAATTTATTGTATATATGAATATTGTCTTTAATTGTTAATAATTATTAATAATTATTATTATTAATAAGTATTAATATAATTAGTAATATTATTAGTAAGTATTAATTATGAATAATAAGTATTAAT
>JAOQMS010000178.1:7651097-7662997 GCA_027563885.1 Erythroxylum longipes
TTTAATATTAATAATATTCTTCATCATTATCACTTACTAATATATAACATTGCTTTTTGATATGACCAAATACAGCAAACTATTGAGTGGCGGTCTCAGCAATCCGAAAATGTTGATGAGGCTAACACTTACTTGGAAGCAGTTGGTGGTAGGATCGTCATGGGAGGATATTCGGACTAGGATCATTTGCGAATACTTGTTATTCGCAACCCTCCACGTCGAGTACAGTAGCATCTACTAGGCAGTCCAACAAGGTGGAGGCGCTTGAGAGCACGGTGCAGACATTGTCCACTCAGTTGCAACAGACGTTAAAAGAGGTGCGTCAGTTGCAAAAGTCGATAGTTGCGTAACAACAGACGATAGCAGCGCAACAACAGTCATTGGATCTATACGATCAGCTCCGTCGGGAGTTCGATGAATTGAAGGGCAAAGGTAGCAGGACACCGCACCTACCAGACAATCCCCCAGCTCCTGATCAGTAGTATAGTATTGGTCATTTACTTTATATTACAGATATTATTATTTACAATGTAATGTTTTTATTATTAATTAAGATATTTTAATTTTTAATCATTAATCAAAATTTTTATTTAATTATTTATATCTAATTAAATATATATTATAAATATCTAATTAATAAAATTTCCCGACGGTTATAATTTAAATATAATGGAAATATATATTTTAAAAAAAATTAATCAAAAGTTTTACCGACGGAAACATTCACAATTTCTGTCGGTAAATATCTATACAATATACCGACGGAAAATAAAATCCATTGGTAATGAGTAAGTTATTTACCGACGGTAACGTTATGTCCGTCAGTAACTTTACCTACGGTATTAAAAACATTCCTATGCTAAAATTACATACGGTTTAGCAACTTACCGTCGGTAAAATTAGCGTTGAAAAATTAATTTTCGTCGGTAAGTTTACCTACAGAAAATGAGGGACGATCGGTAACTTTTCTGTTGAAATTACCGACGGTTATTTTTTCCAGCAGTAAACTTACCGACGGAACGTTTCTCTACCGTCGGTAAGTTTAGCTACGACCGAATCTCTGACGTTTTTGTCCATCGGTATATTCCGTCGGTAATGTTAAATACCGACGGAATATTTGTCATTTCCGTCGGTATTTTCCGTCGCTAACTCACTATTTTCTTTTAGTGTCTATATAGGATTTTAAGCTTATCAATGAAGCTTTCTAAGGTTTTCTTCATTTTCTTTAGTTTTTCTTAAATGTTTATTTATATAGAAAACTATATTTTCAGCTTTTATGATGTTTGAAATTATGTTTATATTAAGTTGTTAGTGAGTAAAATCATATAAGAATAAATATGAAGTAATTATGTTGTTTCATAAAGCAAATGAATTTAGTTGAGCATTAGTTAGATAAAAAGATAACGGTTCTAAGTGAGGAGTTTACATTATCTTTGATATAATTTGTAATATTAATAGTATTGTCCAATACGTGAATTACAAGCCATTTATACAAGAACAAGAATACACTAATTTTTGTAATTATAAAATACTATTTATTTATAATCTATCATAATATTATTATAATAAATTTGATAATTTTTTTTAGAAAATAAAGAATTGCATTAGTGGCCATAAGTCATAATTTTCTAAGGAATAAACCAAAATACAACCTTCATAGGAAGCTCATATTCCATGCTAAGTCAAAATGGCATCAAATTATTTAAAACGAATACATATTAAAGAATAGCTATTACACTAAGCAATAAGCTTGTCCATAGTTGATAATAAGAACAAAGACACTTGGCCTCCTTCATTAATAGGTCTCTATCTCATCTTCATGCCTTAAATGAATGAGAGAGTCGATCCACTAATAAATGCCATCTTCATATATAACAAGCTAAAAATCCAATGAAAACATGCCTTTATTATGTATCATTGTAATCCAAGTTGCATTTCCTCCGTAAATCTTTCCAAAACTGATTAAAATCAAGTTAGAAATTTATAACCTCCTTAATCTTTTTCCTATACATTGGATGTAAATCATAAATCACTCAAGCCATCCTAATGAAAGAATCCTTATCTTTTTTAATGCTAATAAAGTAGAGGTATGTGATTTCTGAAGCTAAATTCAACTAATTCATGTAAGAGTTAAGGAAAATAGGTTAATCTATCTATGAATCATCGTGGACATATCTCCCTCGTATATACTCATTTTACTCTACTCTAAAGAACCTCTCTATAAATGAAGCTCAATAATTTTTCTCTTTCTTTTCTATGCTTATCATCATCATCATTGTGCATGTTGACAAAAGATTACATGCGAAAATAAGTTAAATTCCGGACAAAAAATGAAACAGAACAACCACAAGACTTTCATTAAACACCTTGTAACCATAACATAAAACACACCCAACTTCAACCATTCATTCATTATGTTCCCTTTCTTTACCATCATTAACACATTTCAACACAAACCAAACATTATAGTTGTTCAATCCATGTAAACAACTCAAGGAATTGAAGAATAAACATTAACAATTGCTATTTGGTATCATTCACACATTCAAAAACAAACCCAGAAAAAATCAAAGAAAAATTTACCAAGTTGAACTCAACTCCACGACACGATAGATGGGGGGAAGATAACAACAAAAAATTAATTCACAATAGAAGGTGGATTGAAAATCAATTCAATTTGAGAGAAAAGGAAGGAAGAAACGACGGAGGGAGGTAAGGGGAAGGCTGAGGGTTTAATTAAAAAAAATTTACTATTGCAACATTTAGCAACGTAAACGAGATTCTTCATAAAATGTCAAACCTTTAACTACGATATATGATAACCGTCGTCAATACATTTAGAAAAACTCAAAAAATGACGTAGTTATATTATTCTGATCTCCCACATTGTGCGATGAAATTAGGATTCATCGCAAAATGTCATGCTTTGGCTACAAAACACCTATAGCGTCGCAAAATATACAACATTTTACTACCAAGCTGTTAATTCGTCGCAAAAATTATTTCCTTTACCTTTTCTGACGGTGGCAGTTTTCGTTGCGTAAAAGTATAATTTTGCTACAAATTTTAGAAAACGTCACCAAAACCCCAGCATTATCTTCACTTCTTTGATTTTCTTAATTGATTAACATATATGAGTTTTTCCCATTACCTATAACAAAATGAAAAATTAATCTTCTCACTTATATATACAATTGTTCTTCATTTGCTTAATTTTTTGGAATGACTAACCTTTAGATATAATTTGTTAGAAATAATTTTATAATTATATTACAATGTTGTCTTCAATTATTATTATTTATTTTGATTATTTACAATAATTAAAATGTTTAATTTTTTGAAACAAGTTTTTTGAAATTATATTAATGAAAATATATAATTGTCTAAAAATGATAAGTCTATTTTATTTTATTTGAATGGTCAACAATTTAATTTCCAAATAGTTTTCAAATGAATAATTTAATTTTTAATTCAAATTATGTTTTATTTGGAATAGAAAAATAAATTTATTAAATTTTATTTATGAACCGGCGGCCTTTAGCGATGAACCATGTTTTAGTCACTAAATCTGACGATTGTTGACTAAATACAATAAATCGTAGCAAATTAATTAATACTACTTTCAAACATACAGCAAATAGTACACGACCGTTGACGTCGTTTACCTAAACTAGAAAAACGACGTCGTTTTGTATTAGGTTTTCAAAGACAAAAATATAAAAGCCTCCGTCAACACCTATCCAAAATCCTCTCGTAGATAACTTGTTTGGGTTTTGTGTTCTGCTCATCACCGTCAAATAACGTTTATTCACTGAATCAGTATTAATCTTTTGTTCTATTGTGTGATATTGTGATTATTCTTTTGTTCTTTTGTTCTATTGTGATTATTCACTAAAACGCTTTAGGTGTTTTTTGTGAGTTCTTAATTATGCATTTGATGTATGAGTTATGTTTACGGTTGTGTTTTGAAGATGATTTACTATTTATCTTTGTTATTTCTTTATGTCTGTCTTCCCACCGACATTTAACGCTTAATCTCATCAAAGCTTTGTTTCTGCATTGATGAAATTGTTTCAAAAGTATTTTACTTTTTTTCATTTCCATTAATAGTAATATAGAGACATATAGATAATACTATAGTTCTATACTTCAAGAACATAGTCATGTCTATTCTACTTTAAATTCTAAATTTTGCATTTGATACAAATTACACAATAAATTTTTGAAATTTTAGTAAGGGTAACTTTCATATCATTAGGCGCATTGAAGATGCATAAGTGCTAAACTAGACTAGTTTCAATTGTCATCGAAATTGGAGTTAAACATATCATCATTTTATTCTAAATCGACTTTTGCAGAATTTACCTCTTGACATTATTAATCAAGGAATGTCGACATGAAAACTAGTTCCGGATAGCCCTAATTCATTCCGTTGGGAGGAATTTGGCAAAATTTTCCCTACTGAAAAAACCAACAATGTAGAAAAAAAATCTCTACTTCAAACACTAATAATCGTTTGCCTTCCATGGCTGATCTTTTGCTTTAAGGTGTTTAGTATCATCCGAACAACATCACTTTCCTTATTATGTACATCTCATTTCCTTTAATGAAGCTATTATATATATTCACATTTGATGGTTTATACTAAATGTTGTTTTAAGCTTCCTTGATTCTCGAAGATGACATGTATGACCATGGAGGCGAGAGTGATGTCACAATAGTCCATAAAGGATTAGAGAAATCGGTTGTTTTGGAAAATTTGTCAATTCCACATACTTTGTCTGCTCATTCACGTATGTATGTCACTCCAATTTCATTTCATTTAACGGTTTACTAATATGACAATATCTAAGTTCTATACTGATTGTGTTTTAGGTACTAATCTAACGACTCATTCACTGTATCCTCTACAAGTCCCTGCACTTGAGGGAACAATTGTTACTGTTCCAATTGGTGCATTCGAACGTTCAAGGATCCTTTTGGAGAATCCAGACATCGGGGACTCATTTACCTTTTCCAACTCTCATGTTACTTGGAATCCAAATAAATAATTATATCATTGTCATTTAGCGAGTCAATCAACTAAACTCAGCTTTAAAGTTTATTTATTGTTGTATCTGTAATAATTTGTCAAACAACATAACTACTACTTAGGGGTCAAGTTACATATTATTGAATATGGACTGTCATTGTTATGGTTCTATGACTGTATGAATTAGGTAACTTCTAATTCAAAGTTCGTAATACTCCATATATCATATTATTATATTGATAAAATTATTAAAAAATTTATAACTAATTTTTACAATGTTAGTAAATAATAATGATTAATTAACACTAATGTTTAACACTTAAAATTATGTTACGAGTTTTTTTTTTAATAATACGTTGTAAACATTCAAAATAAATCTCCAATAAAACATATCTTAACTATGATAAATTATAAAAATGTTAGTTTAATAATTTATGAAAATGTTAGTTTAATAATTTCAAGAAATCGTCACCAAATGTATACGTTCAGCGATGACTTTTAGAATTCGTCACTGAATATGCACCATTTAGTGACTATTTCTGGAAATCATCGCTAAATACTTGATATTTAGTGACGATGACAAAAAATCATCGCTGAATGTTTAACCTTTTGCGACCAAATGAAACTTTCGTCAGTAAATATTGACCTTTTGGTCACGCTTCAGAATATCGTCGCCAAATATAGAACCTTTGATGATGATTTTCTAGATTCATTGCCAAATGTTTGATAAGTTATGGTTATGTTTTCTAAAATCATCGCCATAAGATTATTTAGCGACGAATATCTGATATCTGTCACCCATTGTGTATCATTTAGTGATGATTTTTCTTAATCGTCACTAAATATTTAGCATTTTGCGACGATTTGCTCTATACATCACTAAAGGTTTTCCCTTTTGTGACTCTTTTTGTTTTCATCGCTAAATGGTTAATTTTAGTGATGAATGCTTTTAAATGTCGTAATATGTTATCTTTTGGCGACGAATTTTGTTTCTTCGCAAAATAAAACATCGTGAAAGGGTATGTTTTTTGTAGTGTCTATATGGGCGTGTATGTCCAAAAAAGGCTTGATTCACCCATCATTCATCTTATCTGCACTTGTTCGTCATCCCTCGGGCTAAACACACAAAACAAAGTCTCATTCTAGCCCAAATATGGATAAGACACATTAAACTTCAACAGCTACTTGAGATACATCATAGCAAGCTTACTATAAAGGTCATGTTTATTTTTGGGAAGTGTTTTAGTCAACATATTAGCACCATTCATATCCGTATGAACTAAATATCAATTATTAATCTTCAATCACAAACCTCAAGCAGTAAAACTTGACATTTGTATGTCTTGTACGGGAAAAATACATAATATTGTTGCTCAAATGAACAACACTTTAACTATCATAAAATACTATATAGTCTTATTGCTTCACCTCCAACTCTTGAAGCAACCTTTTCATTTAGAGCATCTCTTTACAAGCTTCCACTATACTTACATACTTTGCTTTACTCGTAGATAAAGCTACATACTTTTATAGCTTGGATTGCCAAAAATGGCTCCCCAATAAATTTGAACAAAAAACCTAAAGTGGGTTTTCTTCTATCAAGATCTCCAGCTATATCTGCATCCATATAATCTTCTAGAGTTGGTTCATCGTCACCAAAACATAAACTCCACTTTGAAGTCTCTCTTAAGTATCTTAAAATCCATTTCACTACTTCCCAGTGAACCTTCCCTAGATTTGACAAAAATCTGCTCACTAACCCAACAGCCAGTGCAATATCTAACCTTATACACACCATAGGATATATCAAAAACCCTATTGCAAATGAGTATAGAACAAAAGATATATCACCTTTCTCCTTTTCTATTAAGGGATATACATTCTTTCTTAGCATGAAGTGAGATGTCAGTGGTGTGCTAACTGACTTAGTATGCTTCATAGTAAACCTTTCTAACACTAGTTTAATTTACCTTTCCTGTGAAAACTACAGTTACCTTCTCTTCCTATCCTTAATTATCTTCATACCTAAAATTTTCTTTGTTGGTCCCAAATCTTTCATATCAAAAGATTTAGACAAATCCTCCTTTAACTTTTGGATTCTTCCAATATCTTGACATACAATTAGCATATTATCAATATATAAAAGCAGAATAATGAAGTTCTCACATATGAACCTAAAATACACACAACCATCAACATAAGTTTGTTTGTAACCATGATCTGTAATAAAGGAATAAAACTTTTGATACCACTGCCTTGGAGCTTGTTTTAACCTATATAGGTTTTTCTTTAACTTGCAGAACAGATTCTCCTTGCCTTTATCTTTGAATTCTTTTTGTTTTTCTATTTATATCTCCTCTTCCAAATCTTCACTTAAGAAAGCAGTTTTAATATCTAATTACTCATGTTCAAGATCTAAGAAGGCAATCAAATCTACTAATGTTCAATTGAGGTTATCTTAACCACTAGTGAGAAGATTTCATCATAATTAAAGCCCTTTTTTGACTAAACCCTTTCACTACTAGCTTTGCATTATGCTTCACCAACTCGTCACCATCTTTCTTTATCTTTAACACCCATTTGTTCTGTAGTGCTTTTTTTCCTTTTGGAAGTTTCATAAGCTGATATGTATCATTCTTTTACAAAAAGTTAATCTCTTCTTTCATAGTTACAAGCCAAAGATTTTTGTTATCACGAGATGCACTTTCACATTCTAAAGCTCCCCCTCAGTAGTAACCAATATATATTATGAACTTGGATATTTGGTAGAAGGCCTTTTCTCCCTCTTCGAACTTCAAAACTATATTTCATTAGTTGTTGGATCCAGTTGCTCCCCTGCTCATTATCTTCAATAACTTCACTGTCATCATTGTCCAGATATGATTCATGTAACTCATCATTACAAAGTTATATTTGATCATCATTAATGTGTGCTTGGTCACACACTTCTTCTCCTTCACCTGTAGACTGCTTAGCAGACCCTTTCCTAACATTTTATAGACCTAGGCAAAGTAAAACAAAGCCCCAATAAATTGACAATATATAAATATATAAACTTTAAAAATATTATTTTATTATTAAAAGACTACCTTACGCCCCTCATTGTGACACAATTGAAGAAGCTAATGGGTTCAGTTAATTTTTAAAGTTAAGATTCAGAGAACAACTCAAAATTTAAATGAAAAATTAAGTAAAGAAAAAAAAAGCCTCATTTTGCTCTTTATTAGTCTCAAAAGTGAGTTGGGCTCTATTTTGCATCATTTTGCTCTTTATAAAGGCCAAGAGTAGGCCTTATTTTGCCTCATTTTTGTTCTTTATAAGAATCAAGAGTGGGACTTATTTTGTTCTTCACGAGAGTGGGCCCTAAGCAAATGGCCTTCCGGTCTTTACCCAGGGTCGTGCCTGCTGCTCAATAGTGGGAGAAATTAGAAAAGAGTTAACTACATCATAAAATGATCTACTTCAAGTAATCTCATCTCCCCTTAGAAGATTAGCACCTCTCTCGTACTCTTGGAATACTACATCCCTGCTCCTAACCACTTTTTGCTTCTTTAAGTCATAGAATCTGACGCCAAATTGTTTATCACTGTAGCTAACAAAGATGTAGAGTATTGCCTTTGAGTCAAGCTTATGTCTCTGATCCTTGGGTACATGTCTAAATACCTCACAACCAAATAATCTCAGATGGTGATATGTGGGTCTTTACTTGTCCATACTCTATCAAAAATCTCAAAATCTAATGGAACTGATGGAGCTCTATTGATCAAATAAACTGCAATTTGGACTACTTCACCCAAAAACGCCTTCAGTAGTTTAGACATCCTAAGCATGTAACAAACCTTTTCTATAATTTTCTGTCCATCCTCTCAGTAACACCGTTATGTTATCGAGTATCAGGTTCAATCTTCTTATGTCTAATGTCATGTGATGTACAGTATTCTTCAAACACCTTAGAAGTATACTTTCTTTCATCATCTATTTGCAGGCACTTCAGCTTCCTTTTTCTACCATGACTTGAAACTTTAGGAAAGATTCAAGTAATTGACTCTTTTTTTTCAATTTGCACACCCAAGTCTTCCTCGAAGCATCATCCTCTTTAATTGGGAGATAGACATCTAAATACACCAGTTCTAATATCTCCATCTTCCTTGTAGATCTTCTCTTGAAAAAGACTTTATGCTGGTTTCCAGCCAAACAATGTTCACAAATATTAAGCGGTAGTGTATTTTTAATTGTGATAAAGGATTTACCAATCATCAACTTTAATCCTTTCTTACTCATGTATCCCAATCGTTGATGTCACATATTTGGAGAAGTTTCCTCTTTAATTATGTATATTTCTCCACTACCACAAACTTTTAAATGTATCCTGTACAGTGTACAACATAACTCTCCTCAATCAACAGTCATTGCTTCCTAGGATAGTTTCCACTTCTTATCCCTAAAAGTGTGCTAAATAAATTTTTTATCTAACATATTAGTTGATAATAGATTTAACGTTAAATTAGAAATGTGTTACTCAAGATTAGTAAGCATCTGATGTTTATCTAAACTCAAATATCACTCATTCTGATAATTTTGGCTGAAAGTTAATTACCCAACTTTATGCTCCTAAAGTTGTTGCTCTTATTGTTTGATAAGTACTCCACTTTTGGAACACAATGATATGCAGCTCATGTATCAATCATCCACTTAGAACCCAAATTACTGACATGGATACAATCACTTATCACACATCACATCATTCGTGCTTGAAGTTGTTGCGGTTGTACTCTTATCATCTACATCATTATGATGATCATGCATTTTCTGATTCCTCTTCCACTTGTAGCAGAACCTTTTAATGTGTCCTAGATTTTTACAATAGTGGCAGGTCTTCATGTATTTGTCATCTCTAAACTTTGATTAGTTCTTGACTTTTTTAGGACCCCTATTCTTGCTCCTTCCCCTGCTTTCTTCTAAAAAAGCCTGCATGCTATCAACTCTCATCTCTTTTCTTCTGATTTATTTATTGAACAGACTATCTTTGATTACATTCAAAGAAAGCATATCTTTAGGATCTAAATTCCTAATCATCACCCCCCAGCGTCTCCCAACTTTATGGTAACGAACTCAACAGGAAGAAGGCTTGAAGCTTATCATCAATAATTATCTACATTATGATAAGCTTGTTGATTATATCATGGAAATCACATAGATTCTCTGACACAAATTTTTTAACTTTCAGCTTTAAGTTTACAAGCCATTTAATTAGAGAGATCTTGTTATGAGCAATCTTCCTTTTATAAAGTCCTTCTAGCATTTTTCACAGCTCAAAAAGATTCGCTTCTTGTGACACATAGTTGAATATGTTGATACCAATTCATTTTCAAATTGTGTCTAGAGTTTTTAGCTTCATCTTCTTTCATTCTCTATCTGAAATCTGCTCAAGTTTTGAAAGAACATCATCCTTCACACTTTTGTCCATATCAATAGGATCAAAAAGATCCTTACAGTATAGAAGGTCCTCCATTTTGGGCCTCCAAATAGAGTAATTTGTTGATGTTAACTTGAGCATAGAATTGTTTCCAACTTCCATCACAAATGACTCTAATACCATTTGTTGGGAATCAAAAAATACAACTCCCTAAAATCAACCAAAGAGCAACAATAAAATACTCTTCAATTTTAACTAGCAAATTAATGCAAGGATAAGAAATTCAATAAAGAAGCAAATGCCGAGATTTATGTGGAAAACTCTTCAGTGTAGAGAAAAAACTATAGGCCAAATTGACAAGAAATTATACTAAACTCAAACAAATATTTATAAAGTTTAATATTGCACCTCACAACTAGAAGTTGTCTCACAAAGTTTTATTATTGAAACAAAAGTTGATATGTGAATCAACAATCTCTCAAACTAATCCCAAAAATAATTTTAAAAAAAGGATGAGAATACTATACTACTTGCTTTCTGTGTGTTTTTCCTCACTTTTTGGAGTTTTGGGTGCTCACACATGCAAAACCTACTATCTTCTCTTTTATATCACAAAGTAGGTTTTTCAACACCGTATACAGTTACATACATGATCTTGTAAGTAATTGCGTCTCTTCAATATCACCTCTACCGCAGATGTATACAGTTAGAGAGAGCTACACGATTGTCGTATACAGCCATGTAAGTTATGAATTTGGGCTTGTACACAACTGTATATGTCTTTGCCTCTCATGTCGTTCTTCACACAATTTCAGAGACTTATAAAATTGATAGACAGGACTGTATAAATAGAGTATATGACATGTGGCACTCTACGTAGGCGTGTCTGTCCAGAAAAGACTTAACTCGCACATCATCCATCTTATTTTTACTTGTTCGTCATTCTCACAAACCATAAAAGTGTCAACAAGAACTGAAAGTCTCCAAAATAGGATTGGACACATACATCTTTTTTATATTAATTCAATATCAAGAAGTAGAAGATAAGGTACATAATCGTTTCTTCCCAACCCCAAGTATTGTATCTGACTTAAGAGGATTTTAAAAGCCAGTTGGTTAGAAGAAACATTAATTGAAGCAATTCAAAAGGCAGAGTGAAGAGGAGGCAGCTAGCTTATATAAACAGCACATCTGGAAGGCTTTGGTTTGCAAGAATTAAAATAGTGTATACGATGGAGAGGAGGCTTACAAGGTCAGGAGTGAGTAGACAAGTCCTGCTACAGCCAAATTTGTTGAATTCATTCACATCTTCAATTAGTTAGAACACTTAATGAGTTATTAGTCGAAATGAATTTGTTTTAGTTAGGTGATTGCTTCATAATAGCAGCTTTCTTCATTAAGAGCAATTAAAGTGAGATCCTCGACAATAGGAGGGGAGAGGGAGGGGGAGTG
>JAOQMS010000178.1:7669475-7679497 GCA_027563885.1 Erythroxylum longipes
TTAAAATATAATTAATTAAAATAACATTATTATTTATTTTATTACATTATATTTAATTAAAATATACAAGAGAGATGTGAAAATTTGAGAGTGAATTATGTTTCAGAGTAAGTATGGGAGGGTATTTTGGACATTTCCTTGGGTTTTTAATTTTTGTTCGCAGGACAAGAATTTCTGTACTACAGAACTGGGAGGTACAAAAAATTTGTGTCTTTGTTCTTAGAGGACGGAACGAAAATGAGTGAGGACAGCAAGCAAACGGTGCGGAGGACAGAACTTTTATGTTCTTATCCACTGTCCTCACCTACGAGAGCACTAACCAAATACTGGGTTAAAGTGGTACACAAGGCTCCTAGATTTGAACAGATTAAAAGAGGGACATCAGTTATACTCTACCTTCACTTTGTATTTATGCAAAGAGACTATTTTTATAACTTGAATTTATAACTTTTCGTCCACCTTAACCTAGACAAGAGTATTGGATAAAAAGCTCTAGTATCTAGAAAAGTGTAGAGACTCAAATTTTAAATATTTTTTGCGTAAAATTTGCTCTGAATGGCAAAAATTGGTGGGTTAAAAAAAGATGTGGACATGGCAACTCGACAGGGAAAGACTCGTTGGCAACTTCAGAAGATGAAAGTCATTTTCTTGATTTGCAATTGCAAGGCTTAATTTACCTGGTCTTAGTCTTCTCATGGTTCAATTCCAATCATCATTATAATAAATACGACTATGATTGCACATTTGAAGAAAGAAAGAAATAAATTGGGCCTATTTTTTGGTATAAACACAGTGACCTAGCAAGTCACAAGATATGTTTATTGTTTCCTTCTTCTAGCCCAACCATTTTTGGTTTCTCAAGACCCGAATGTTTGCCAAGCCCTAGTGCATCGTAAAACAAGTTTAACTTGGCATTTCAAGGGGAAGTTAAAAAAGAGTAGTTAATTTAACCTTCGAAGTTTACAGTTGTTTGATCCATTTTATTTGCTTCCTATTGATTCAACTCATATAAGTACCGTACATTAATTCCCAATTCATGTAAAAGAATAAGGACTTTATTGCACAATTCAAATTACGGCAGGAGTTTAATTATATCTTCCAAAATGATAATCATCAAATCTCAAAACTTAGGTAACAGTGGGGCTAGGGATGACAACGGGGCGGGATAGAGGCGGGGAGTAGCTTCCCCGCCCAACACCCCTACTCCCTATCACCGATCTCCAATTTTCAAAGTGAGAATATTTTCGTCTCATTCTACATCTCCAAGATTCTCGTAAAGTTCCCGCGAGGATCCGAATCTTTGAATCCTCATTCTGCATTCATATAAAGTTGGTTCATATGATTATATCACACTTCCGTAAAATATACTATGGTGTAATAAAAAAAGTCATTATGTTGAAAAATTCAACAGTAGTCTTCCTGAACTATAATATCAAATTCTCAATGCTTAGTATATGATCAAATTCTCAAATTTAGTAAAGAGTATAAAATTAAAAATATATAATATATTTCTAAAATTATTGTGAACGGGGATCCTCATGGGGTGGAGATTATTCAACCTGTCTATATCTCCGACTCTGTCTCGGGAGTTATAGATGTCCCATTCTAAATTTTACGGGGTGATTTTTTTGTCAATTTTCTCCTCAAATGAGGAATCCCCGAACTTTGAACCCAAATTGTCATCCTTAAGTGGGACTTAACTGTACCTTATAAATATTAAAATCAAATTGAATTGAACGCTAAATAATAGAGGGCTACTTAACATCATAGTTATAGGAAGACTCTCACTAGCCTGGATTCCCCCTCTTAATTGAATATGAATAAGTTGAAACAAATGTATATAAGGTTAATTTTGTAGTAAGCTAAGTAACCAAAAAAAAAAAACAATTTATATCGTGTTACAAATTCGGAACTTCAAATTAAAAGTTAAGGTCTCAAATATGGATCATCTTAGGTCAGGGGTACAATAATCCAGTGTAGCACTCAAAGGTCTTTTCAATTAGTACCATGTATCAAGGGGATGCCTACGAGAATAAAAGATAATCAATGAAACAAGACGTCTCGAGGCAAGTAAAAAGAATCCAATCCCTAACTAATCGAACACCTAGGTTACACTTACATACAGGACATTCGTAGGCCACCATTCAATTTTTATTTACAATGGACTTTTTTCCCCCTCATTCACGGAGTGGAATTCGCCCCCTTCTTTTCCATGACAACGACGTTTGTGGGGCAATTCTGCCTGCAGGCCGAGGGACATGCCCATATTATGAAACAAAGCACACGTTATATCATCATAATCATATAAATTAACCCTTTCACTTTTCATCATGAAAATTTGGTTCCCCGGCTCATTTGAAAGCTTGGCATTATCTAGCAAGATCCCTCACAAAATGGGATTCATTGCAAGATTTAGGTCTTGCAATTAGCTGATTGTATTAATTAATAGCAGCTGATTTGACCAGCAGATTGTATTAGCTATTTGTTAGAGATGTTTGGTAAAATTAGTTGTTTAGTATTAGCTGTTTAAATGTAAAATGACTTATAAGGGTATGATTTTAAAAAATTATAAAGGTATAAATATTATATATCTTAGTATTTCGTTGAATATTCTTAGTAAAGAACAATAAATTATTTAATGAATTAATAAATTAGAGTTAAATAAAATTTTTTAATCTCATCAAAATTTAATATATTTTTATTTACGATTTATAATTTTTTAAATTATTGAAATAAATAATTACAATTAAAATATTTAAATTAATAAAGATATGAAAAATAAAATTTATAAATTAATTATTGTTATTAATTGTTGGATGATATGCTTACACATCATAAACAAATATATACATACAAAAGACCCACATCTCCTCTGCAGTTTAAACAAACATACTGTGTATATATTTTCTATGTGTTTTAAACAAATATATATACACAAAAGAAACTGTGTATGTATCTTCTCTACCGTCAATTCCTGTTCTTCATTTCTCATACTTGCCCTCCGCCCATTCAGACTCCAAGCTTAATGAGGAGAAAGCAAGGAGCTAAGAAAAAGAAAATGACACCCAAAGCTCGAATTAGCACTTCGTTAGTTGATAGTGAGTTGTTTAGCAGTGAGGGTTTTGAAGATGCAACTGACATGAATAATAAAGAAACCAAGACGTTAGTTTCATTTTCGAAGAGCTTATCAGCAGATATTTGAAGAATTAACTGAGGGCAAAATGGTAAGCTAAACAAATATTCAACAGCTGATTCAATAAAACGTTGCCCTTTCTTAGCTTTTCAAAAATCAGCTGATTTGGTTAAATAAGCCAACCCAATCAGCTGATTACCAAACACTAAAAATAGCTTATTAATAAAGTCAACCAGCTAAAGTTACTCAATCAGCTATTTATTGGCTGATTAGCTAGTAACCAAACAGGGCCTTTGAACCAAGGTATGTGTTCTTAAATGTCAACTCAACACCGGTTGCTTGCAATTACGCCGGTGAGCCCGTCGGGTTCAGTAATTGTGAATAGTTAGAATTCATAACCTATATTTGCTTTGTGACAACAGTGGATATCGCTTTAATAATGTGTTCCAATGTTGTATCTTAATGGAATAAGAACCATTAATCCTTTTTCTCCAACTGACTTCCATAATATATAAGCATGAGTCTTTCATTGTCAACTGTCAAAATTAACATTCGCATACTTAAAAATTGAAAACTTGAGTTTACGAGTACCATCTTATTATCGAACTCGAGCTGAGGAATTCATCACATAGAGAAAAGAAATGAAGCTGCCCATGGGCCAGCCATTAGTTAAAGGTAGCCAGAGGGGGGAAAGTAGCACGCTTCGGCAACGACAAATAGTGGGACAAATGGGCAAAAGCTCAAAAGCACTCCCAACTCCAAACTTGCAACTAGGCACTAGCCCACCCAATACCATCTACATAAACTATATATAGTTAATTCGTAAGAAATTCAGCAATTAGCCATGGAAAGAAAATGCGGTTCATTGCATGACATGTCATGATTCCACTATTCACTATTCACTATTCAGCCGCAAATTCAAAAGGCAGTATCGGAAGAAACCGGCGCGACACCCCGACTGCACGCGTGAATGTGATGTGATACACATAGATAATGTGGTGTGTTTTGGTAAAGGAAAATTGCGGGCATCATTTGATTTCTCTGCCTCCGTAACTTCACCATAAATTTCTAGGATAAGCCTCCTGTGTTTATTTAGGATTGATTACATCGTAAATTCTATTGCTTTAGAAATACTAGTTGTAATTATGAAGGATATCAATCAAATCTTTGTAAATATAAACTTACCTTTAATTAGTTGATGAATTAATCCATTTACGACATTTAAATAATTATAATATAAAAATAAATAAAATTTAAATTTCAATTTAAATGCAAAGATTCTCCCATGTACCAATTCTTTTGTCTCCAGTAACTTAAATGCGAAACAAACAAGTACCAAGTTATGTAAAGAAAAAAGGGTTCATTAGGTAAGTGGAGTAGCAGCAGATTTTAGGGCAAGAAAGAAAACATATTCTTTGTATTTTCTATCCAAAAAATAAAACTAAGAGTGTATATTCATATGTATAAAATATGTAAAAAAAAGAAAAGAAAATAAATACATAAATATTTATTATTAATTTAATTTAAAAATACAATACTTTTAATTTTATTTTAATAATTATTAATAAATGTAATTTAAGCTTTAAATATATTTAAATAATTTTTTTGATAATTAAAATATTTAAAATAAATATTAATTATAAATAAATGGCGTATTATTAAATTATTTATTTTAATAGCATATAATAACTTTTTAATATTTTTAATAAATATTATATGATATTAAAATAAAAACTTTTTATTTGTACAAATAATTTATCTTTATACTTTATACGATAAGTCATTTTTAAACATTAACAACTAAATATATTTTTATTTTTATTTTGAAAAACAAAAATAAAATTACGACGAAACCAAGCATGAGTTCCCATTCGTTAATATTAAATCAAGGGTGGCAAATTTGTTAATTGATGGAAAATTGCGACACGTAAAGGTAATTGAACGAATTCAGGAGCACTTAAATAGCCCCACCTGGTTACAGCACTAAGTCACTCAACACAACAGCACTAAGCCACTCAACACTGCCTCTTAACGGCCTACGCTTTTTAGTTGGAAAGCTAAACAAACAGCGATGAAACGCCTCCTTTGCCTCCTCATAACCGCCGTGCTCCTTCTCTTCCACTATATACCAATAACAGTTTCCCAAGCCCCGGCGCCTGCTCCCGACAACCACAGCAGAAATAACTCCGCCGACTACATCCGTTCAAGTTGCAACGCCACATTGTACCCCGAAGTCTGCTATTCCTCCCTCTCTCGCTACTCCAGCGCCGTCCAGCAGAGTCCGGGGCGGCTTGCTTGCGTCGCAATCGGCATCAGCCTCTCCAGAGCGCACAACATGGCAGTCTTCGTCTCTAACCTTTCCCGCCAAGCTGACTACAGCTCTGTCCCTCGAGAGGCGGCCGCTCTCCACGACTGCTTCTCAAACTTCGGCGACGCCGTTGATGAGATCCGCGCCTCGCTCAAGCAGATGCGTCAACTCGGTTCGGCGGTATCATCGGCGGAGTCTTTCCGTTTCCTGGTGAGCAACGTGCAGACGTGGATGAGCGCGGCGTTGACGGACGAAGAGACGTGTACTGACGGCTTCGAGGATGTTCCCGACAGTCTGATGAAGACGGCGATTTGTGACCGAGCGGCGAATGTGAAGAAGTTCACTAGTAACGCTCTTGCTTTGGTTAACAGTTACGCAGCTAAGGGAAGTCCTTGATTTACAAAAAGAAAAAAAAAAGAACGAATAACCGTCCAAAATAGAGATAGTGTGGGAGAATCGGATACAAATTAGGAAGAAGTTAATTAAGAGTCGTTTTCGATAGTAATATTTTGTGTGAGTTTGTGTGTTGAATCTGTTGATATGAGTACCGTTCCTCAACTGATGAAATTGTATATGTGGCATGTCTTTTGAATTCGGATTGACGGTTGTTCTCTCTAGTAGCTTTTTTGTTTTGAACACATGCCTTCTTTTAGTGATATAAATTTAAGTTGTTATTTTAGATGATGTTAAAATTATTTAGCCAGACACTTGCATTAATAGAAGATAGTCATGACACTACATAAATGTAACATGAATTACTTGAGTACATTTTGAGCAATTAATCATGACATTTGAGTTCAATCAAGTAGTGTTTCTTACACAAAGTGGTGTTACTTACACCTATAACTTATTTTAAAGGGAGAGGTTGTTCTTTAAAATAGTTGATTTCCTCTATTTTGATTGGTATAATAAAATTAATTAATCTTGCTTCCTTACTTTGAATTAATCCAAAAAAAACAATAATTAACTGTTGTGTGTTAAAGTTAATTCAATGAAATTACTTGCGACAACTTACTTAAATTTAATGATGTAGCCAAGAGTTGGCGTGGAGTAGTATGCTAGGCTAAAGCATGATTATTATGCCTACAATTGCATTGCATACAATACTGATGTTTTGTTTAGCATAGAGCAAACAACCACATGTGAGCATCCATTATTTCCGAATACTTTTGACCCTAATGATGATTATTGAATAACCTAGAGAAAGTCAGTTAATTAGTTATAAAGTCATATCCTATGGTTTTCTTTTTTTCTTTTCTTTCACCTACTTTTGACCCTTAAGGCCGAACGCATAATAATAGTGGGGCCATTATCTTCTACTTCCTGCATCCACTTTTAATTTCTTTTTCTCCTAAGGAATTCGAAACAAATTCTCTATCCTTAGGAAAAGGAGTTGGCACTAAAAAATGAAGTTGTTAGTTGCCTTCTTAAATGGATCAAAATGCACTGCTTCTTTATTGTCTTTGTGAAACACATCAGGAGCTCGAATGACATGTACATATTTTGACGGACTTGAAAGGAATAAACTTATAATGTACAAGTGGTTTTACTTTTTTTAGTAAATTTTTTTTAATGGAATGGCTCCATGTGAAAATGATAGCATTGCATGTTCATATATGTGTTTTTGTAAGATGAGACATACGAGTGACACATAATACGGGTCAAGGATTCTCTGTCTAATTTTATGGTGGCTTATTCTGTCCCATGAATTTCAGCCATTCATTTATGCGGATTCTAAGTAGGTCCCCTTTAAATAAATGCGAGATCCGCATAAATGAATGGCTGAGATTCATGAGACAGAATAAGATACCATAAAATTGAACAGATGATTCAGTCTCCATAATATGATGCTGAGGCTCCACTTAATTAACTCATCACTAGCTCGGTCCATGGAGAACTTAATTAGTGTACATGTGAGAACCTGTCGACGGTAAGAGCTACTCATTCTTGACCATTTAAATGTGAACAAAATGTGAGGATTGATGGAGATGGGAGGGGATGAATTGTTTGGCTTGAAATGGTAACGTATTGGATGTATCAAAGGAGAATAAGCAACCCGTGAAATGAAAAGACTAGAACTGTTGGTTTTCGAACAAAAAACATCTAACTGGAAGACAAACCGTCATGCCCTTAGGATTGGTTGCTCTCATAGTTCACGAGATGCTAAACTGATTGCTTTGCTTCTTATTCAGCTCCATCTATGCGTCCAAATATATCTCCTAGCTAACAAGCATTGAAATAATTTCCAGAGACTTGGTGGCTGAGAACAGCCATCTTTAGCCTTCCAGTATTCAAGGTTAATGGAATATATTTGTCTGTTTTTCGACCAAAGGTAATGAAAAATTCCTTTAAAACGTGTCAATTCTCACCTTTCTTTTATTTTCCTTACCGATTCTGGTAATTATTCTTATAGATATATTAATCCAAATATTATCTATACTTCCAGGCGGCCTCTCCACATTGACATGTTTATATCGTTTTAGGATCAATTAAACGACGATGGTTTAATTGTAGACCTTTACCAACGACGCCTATGGATGATCATGTTTACTCACAAATGGTCCTAATTATTAGAATCTAGATAAAGATTCGCCATGATCCAATGTTGGCTTTTTGTCAAATTGTATGATACATTAGAAATTTTTAATCCCTTACATTTATAGAATTTAAAAATCAAAAACTCATTTTCATACTTAAGAGACTTTTTCTGTGTCACATTAGATGAGAGTGAGGGGAATATATCAAGGGAATCAGTGAGATCAATCCTAGAAGATAGTCTCCATGTAATGACTATGATTATTCACTTTGGTCAAGTATTCTCCTTTCATTAAATGATCCATTGGGTGCATAGTGATGATGTCTTTGTCGTATTTATTTGGTTTCAAGGACTTCCATCATTGTCAACTTCATCGGATTTTGTCCTGTCCTGTCACCTCAGTCATCTTAGTTAATCTCATAATCAATCGAAGAAACTTGCAATTTGCGTTTGTGAATTAACCGACTATGGATGGGTATCATCCAAGGTTAATTGTATAATTTTTTTTCCTATTTCCTATTTTAAAATTTACAAGCAACCGTCGTTTTATTTAAATTTACTTTACAAATACACAACCCACATAAAAGACTTTAATATTGTCATACAAAAATACTCCTTTTCTCTTTCAATTTACTAAAACCATTTCAACAAAATTTATCAACAATCTAAAATTTAATAGTCCAAGTCAATATGAATTAGGGTAAAAATATCCAAACTTTCTCTCTATACTCATTTTAAAAACACTCTTATTGTTCAAAAATAATGAAAAGAAATACCTTTTAGTATTCAAAACACTAAAATTGTTTGTTTGATTAAAATTTTTTCAAAACAAAATTAGTTATTAAACTCATATTATAATTATATAGGCTTTATTACATGTTTAAAAGTCAATCACATAATAATAGACATTAAAATAATTCTACATAAACTTAGTATAAAATCCTTTTAAAAATATTATGCTATTATAAGATATTTTAAAATAATTTTGTATTAACAAAAGTATTTTTAAAAATAAATAAAATTACAATGTCATCTTTTATCCATTAGTAAAAAGGGGTCTCCAAGCTCAATTTTTTGAATATATCCTCACAAATTTAAAATTATATTATAAAATATAAGGATATATAAAATTTAAATAGGAGAATTATATTAAAATATATAATTTAAAAATAAGGTTGTATAATAAGAGGATATATGATAAAATTTAAATAAGAGTATTATATTAGGATAATATTTATAAAATAAGAGGATATATAATAAAATTTAAATAGAATGATTATATTAAAATAAATAACTAAAAACAAGCAAACACTTAATAATTTAATGAATTGTAAAAGTATTTCATTCATATATATTTATACAAATAAGTTTTTTTTCCAAAACTAGGAGTGTAATATAAAATTAAGTTAAAAGCTTCCTTTATTTTGTTTAATTTTTTCTTCTCGAAGTTAATTAAAACTTATTTTCCTTGTTGAATTTAACTGAGATGTAGCTTTAACTTCTCGTAAAAATCTAGGTTTTGCACTCCAGGGTTTCTTATGTCCTGATCTATCTCCGTCCTCTCTTTTAGATCTACTCGTCTTTGTCTTTTTTTTTTTAATCCTTTGATTTCACTTATTTATGTACTCTGTTGCTTTTTACTCTAGTCTTCCAACCAGCTCTCTTCTTAACCTCAACGCATTTTTACTGTTTTTAATAACAGTCTCATTTGTATTTTCTTACTCCATCTTTAATCATGATCCATGTCCTCTTTTAGCATGTTTACTAACTGCCTGTTTAGTTACTGTCTCCAATATGTAGAGACGGAACGAGACGAAAATTTAGAGACGGAACAGAACAGAAATTGGAAACAGTGAGCTGTTTGGTTGTGATGGACAGAACAAAAATAATTGTCTCCATCTCGAGAACAGAAATGTGTTTGGTTGCAGGGGACAGAACATAAAAACAGTGGCTATGACAAAAATACCTCTATAATATAATATGATTGGAAATATGTAATTTATTGATTATTTTATAATTGTATCAATATTTATTTTAAGTGTATT
>JAOQMS010000178.1:7694051-7728719 GCA_027563885.1 Erythroxylum longipes
TAATAATAATAATAATAATAATAATAATAATAATAATAATAATAATAATAATAATAATAATAATAATAATAATAACACATATGTAACATTAGTTGCACTATATAACTTAGGTCAATAATTTCCCTACAAAATAGAGGTTTAGTCATAAATTTGATTAATGCCTTTGCATTATTTCCACAATTAAGCCTCTTAAGATTAGTCCCATCCACTCCTTATTATTGCTTACAGTGCAAGATGAACACCGAACCTCTCACTGTGACGACTTTTCACTTGATTTTGGACCACAAGTACGTTATGTGACGATACTACATTACTACTTCATTTTCAAGTCAATTTAATTTGGTTACAAATTATTATTAAGCTGTCCATTAATTTAAGAAAAATGTTCAAAAAACTAGTGGTTGCTATTATTAACTGTATTTTCATTTTTGTGTAATCAATTAGTCATGATATGTTCCTAGCTTCATGTTATACTGAGTATAAGATTATGCTGAATCAATCTGACAGACGTTGGAGTTTTTAGCATTGCGATTCTACTCCTTATCCCTCATATAGTCGGTTTAACAAGCTTAATGAACATTTATAGCATTGCGATTCTACTCCTTATCTTTCTCGACTAAGAGTTCATTTCAAGTTTCCCCTAAAATAAAAAGTCGATTTCAAGCTTATAGTATGTTAAGATAAGTTACAATAATTTCATCCAAAGAAAATATGCTTTCTGCTTTATTCACATATTAAAAAGCATATGGATGAAATCAATAAACTCATCCACATATTTCTGAACCTCAACTGTTCCTTTGCCAACTTAACCAAATTTCTATTCTAATAACCGTACACAAAAGTGATATTATTCTTAGGTATTAAACCTAAAAAATAGTACGATAGTTACTTTCCGGTTGAATTTTTTAAAGTTAGTGATTGATTTAGAAAATTCTAGATAATGTTTAAGATTTTATTATTAATTGACGGATGAAACCTAATAACACAAAATGAGAAGTTAATAAAATGTTCCATGCTATGATCTCTATCGTATAGTGCAGGTACCTCCAAGTATTGTTTATCCCGTACGATATGCGTACTCGTGACAAAGCCCCAGTTTGTCTAGGGGCAGCGTGAACACGACGGCCGCCGGACCCATGGAAAAGTGCGAACAACTCCAAATCATATTGCATTGGACACCGCATTATTTGAGCAAGAAAGTTATTGATAGAAGGAAAACATGGTTTTTGCACCACTCATTTTGTGGCTTCTAATTGATTGATTCATGACTTCAAATGATGTTGTTAATTATAGGAAGTTTAAGGTCCTTCACCTTTTGAAGATTAGTGGATCATCTTACTAAATTCCAATCTTGAAGTAGGCTGCTTGACCAATAAGAATCTTATTGGTCTCTTAATATATCAAGTTTCTTTCGCATTGTTTTCAGTCAGTTGTAACGCAATATCAGGCCTCACCAATCATAGTCGTGGAAAAACTTAAGGATAATCAAGTCCTGGATCTTTCTAACCAAGGAAAAGACAATACATTTTGAGAAATTGAAGACGAATAAAAGTTAATATATGAATCCAATGAAGGGAGTTTTACTGTATGGAAGATTAGGGTTGAAATTATAGTAAAGTTGATGGCCAAACCAATTTGTTATGCAATCACCTTTAGGATTACTGTTATATTTACGAACATATGACTGATTAAGAAGATAGAGGATGATTTAAGAACATATGCACGCACAATAAAAAGGATGATATAGCAAGTTAAAAATAGAAATAAAATTCATAATTAGAAAAACATATACAAGATGATAAAATTAGAAATAAAAAACACCTAACTATACAAAAAAAATATAAAAATTCTGGACTCCCGTGATTTAGGAAAATATTTAAATATAAGAATTAAAAAGAATAAAATAAAATAATAGAATAAAGAGTAATCTTATAGAAAGTGTCTTATTAAAGAAAGCTGAGTGTTTATTAATTTAAAGACAGCTGAGAATTAAAAAGAATAAAATAAAACAATACTTATGAGAGTATTGTGTTGCATTATTTGAAAGTTAGTTTGTTTATGACTTGTCTTTACTAATTTACATATGCTCAGTACCTACTAATACTGGTGCTATACAACGACTATCTTATCAACGTGATTCGAAGTTCATACAGATTGTAACTGTCAGCATATGCGTTAAAACTATTTGGAAAGAATGGAATGGTACGTAGACGATTTGAAACAAAACAAAAATCTATCCCAAAGTCTTATCTATAAGACCGTACGTGGTCAGCATCCATGAACTCTTAACATTGAGAGGTGATGTGTAAAGCTCAAACGTTTTTAGTATCTCAACTTGCCTGGTTATTTGTCTTTTGAAAAGTTAGCAATATATACTCAATCGTATGTAAACAGGGTACCTCCCCAGGTTATTTTCGTAACTTGCAATTCATTTCTTTATTAATCAAATCTTCTATTTATATTTTTTAAAAAAATTATGATGCATATAAGCTCTTGGGTTTGACTCTTTCCGCTCATCCTGATCCTGTTGTCATGCTTGCTTTTGAGTGCGAGCATAAATGTTTTAATCTAAAAAGTGATATGATTTAGTTCAAATTTCTTAATAAGCTTTTTCAAATACGTACAAATTAAAATACTAGGTACAAATTAAAGAGTTATTTGATTTCACTTTTATTTTTCTCGTTCTTCATTTTTAATTTATATTTAATTATTAATATCAATGTAATTATATTTTTATTATTAATAATACTTAAATATTAGATAAATTTTACAGATAAATCAATTAACTAATAATGTTTTATTTTATATAATGTTTATTAATAACTATAGTAAAAGATTTCCTATTTTTATTAAAATAAGTACAATTTAGCAAGCAATCATTATTTATAAATTAACATTTTAATATAATGTAATTGTTAAAACTAATTTAATTTGAAATTTATGCATTTAAAGATATTTTAAACTTAATGTATAATTATTAAACTGAAAATATTTTTATTTTCCTAAAAGTAAAATTTAAAGTAATTATAAAAATTAAAAATATAATTCTATTAATAATTAATATTAAATAATATATAATTAGATTATGGCATAAAAAATTAAAAACCAGTTTTTATGATTTTCATAATTTGTGAAAAGTGAAAAAAAATTAAAAATTAAAAATAAAATAAAAAATAAAAATAGAAAATAAAAGGATAAGATAGAAACCAACAGGTTTAAACTATTATTGATGGGGCAAGTCAAACAAGTTATATAGCATTACTTAACCAAGTACATATTGTACAAAGTACTTGTAATAATAGGAACAGAAGACGGGAATAGTGAATTAAATCATCCAAACTGTCTGGAAATGCTGCAAGCAAGAGTTGTGGAGTGCTATGGCAGAAACTGAAAAAGCGATGCTTGAGAAGATAAATACTTTGTCATAATCACTTTTAATGATCATCTTGTTCAAGTTCACTATCCATTTTCTATTGATCTTATATTCACTTCTCTTATAATACTAATTTTCTCTTCCCTTGGTTTTACAGCAATAAGTTGGACTCTGTCTCCTACGTACTGTTTGGTAAAGAAAAAGCACGTTGCCCCTAAAATAGAACCATCATGTTCTGAATGATCATTTTCATTTTGGTTTTAGCCGAGGTCTTTACCCCCTATTGATTTAGCAATTGTTTGTTGATGGCAATTTCAAAGGCAAGGCATGTCCAACAAGCAAAAGCATACTGCAATGACCTGATCTCTAACTCCCTTGATCTATTCAATCCTAATGTCCTCTATAGCCACACACTCGTTCTCATCCTTAATCAATTATCTTATGCAATTTCGAGTGCAAGTTGCTTAATTATATTTCAATGCTTGACTTTTATTTCTGACCCTATAAAAATGTATTTATTAGAATTTTAAATCTAGAATTGAATTAATTATCTTATCTTGTACTTCGTTTTTTTAAAATAAAAATGGAAGTTGTGGAGAAGGATATTCAGTTTTATTTTAAACGTCAAATCCAAAGATTATGGCCACTACGGAAAGTGGAAGTGTGGATCAACACGCTTTGAATGGTCCCCAAAACCCGTATGATACAGGTACTAGCTCTAGTACTAATCTTTTTAAATTTCTTGTACTCACACTAATTACATCAAACGTTTCAACAGGCATCACTATGGTGGACCTTTGTGTCCTAACAATTTATTCTTCCAATTTCCCACCACACATCACATGATTTATTAAACTAGAAATAGGACTTCACTTAGCCAGCAAGGAGTGAAAGATGATCACCAAAGGAAATTTTAATTTTTAGTTTTTACGAATGCACAGATCTAGTTCAAAATTCCTAAGCTGTGAAAAAGATGGGGGCTTTGAGGAAAGCAAAAGGTGAAAGTCTGCTAAGGTGTCCAGATAATGTGGTTTCAAAGTCTGCTATGGTGTCCAGATAATGTGGTTTCCACAACACAGGGAGAAATTCATATTTAGGAAATTAAATCAGTTGTTCATGCACGCATAATCATTTTCAACAGTAAATTTTGGTTAATATATTGCTTTCCACGACACTACAGTATGAAACCTTGATAGTGATGGCATTTCTGGAAGTCATGTGTGGTCATTGTTCACACGCATGCATGTATGCACATATACACTTATTGCGTTGGATTACATGAAATTTTATTATATTTTGGCATTCGCATTCGATCTTATTCTATGCTTGTTTCCTTTTGGATGGAGATCAAGGCTTAGAAAATTCGTGAATCACGACTTCAATAATTAACAAATGGCTCAAACTTGTAAACCAAAATAACTAACAATAGTATTTTACTAATATATTAATGTTTAAATACTAATTTCAAGCATATAAAAATAATTTTAAAGACCATAAACATGAAAATCATCAAGATTTTTGTATTTCTAAAATCGAGACACAATTATGAAATTAACGGTCAATTGTTTATAAAAAACTATTTAGGGTTATACGATCCATTTCTTTTACATTAAAAAAAAAAATCTGAGGATCATAAACAACTTTACAATTGTCACTAAAATCTGCCATTCGATATTATCGGTTACCAGAGAGAACTTATGTGGACTTAAAAGTAGAACTCCATACTAACATAATTTCAGGTACATGAACGGCTTTAAAGTGTCATAGTTTGGTATCTGTTTGGGATCTTTTATACACCAAAAAGAACAATTTACAGTACCCAGTTAAACCATGCGGCAAGTTCTGTATGCCTGTATAGCTATGCATGTCCTTTTTGTCGAGCTGAGGACCTGTTCTATTGCTTGAATATACCTATGTGGCTGTGACTTTTTTGGCCTCACAATAGTTTGGATTATACAGTCGACCATTGTAAAGAGTGATTGCTTATTGATGTTACACTTTGAACCTGACCAGCGCAGTAAGGTGATTAGTCTAATCAACTTTTCCCCTTATAGATCCATTGGCTTATTAGGATGAAAATAAAGTGTCAGAGACGAAAAGAGACCCAAAATATTCCCGGGGAGTGAAGGTGGGTTTGGCACTAGAGAAATTGATGATCGAAACATTATCAGAATAAAGAACTTATGTTTTGATGATACATATTAACTAGCGGAAAAGTAGGGAGGATTTTGCATAGAAGAAACAATATGGAAATAACTGTTTTCCCTGTCATAACTATTAGCATACAAGGAAACATTGAACACTGTATGTAAACTGAAGCAAAACAAGCTGTCTGAACTGGAACCACCTCCACTGCTACAGCTAAAGATACATAAAAATATGTCACCGGCTATCCTTGAGTGCGGACAAACTGTATAATGCAATATTTTATATAATAAACCTATATCTTATTAATAGAGGTAAATAAAATTACTGCTCGAGCTTAAGAACAAAAAGAAAAAGAAGGTACTTTTTGTTCATATTTTCAGTCATTTTTTTAATCAAAATGAGATGAGAGTTGTATACGTATGAGGCAGAACAGATCATCGAAGTTGCTCCAATGGACAGGACCTATACTATGTATGAATTGGATAGACATGGTTACATATGTACCTAAGAGTGGAAAGAAAACGAATGGAATGTGTAGGCAGTGTGAACTGTGAACATACAAGTCAACTTAATATTCGCCCAAAACCAATGGCAATTAATCCAAGGTTTCAGTTGCAAGACTTCGTCAACCATTCTGATTGCGATCCAGTGTTGCAAGGATTACAGACACAGTCACATATTGTTTTTTATTTTATGAAGTTCATAAAATTTAAACATTACTAAATACAGTAATAATTGGCAACGATTATGATTCAAAATTTGCGACCCTAGTTGGTACAAACTCCAATCTCCCCAAAAGACCCCTTAATTGCATTGAGTCATCTTCATTGTTACTGGTCTAGCACTTTTATATAGTAAGTCACATGTAGCTGGTCACTTTCAGCATTTCCAAATAACATATATGAACTGAGAAGTATTGATGATATATGGCTGTCAGCTTGACACTTGTGCATGTAATATTGATCTCAACCCCCTCTGGTGATAAGTAACCCCACATGACCACCTGGCCTAACATGAACTTGACAGTGAACAATGAAAGACCACAGCTTTTTTGCACCTAAACTCACGAGAAAAAGAAGTCCCCATTGAGCCGAAGACTGTCACGGGTCATTCGTGTGCTTTTGCAAATTTCTATATGCAGGTTTTCCATAGAACTAACTTATCAAGAAAATATCGTCTGCGTGCCCTTGTTAACGTAAGATTGGGTTTCAAGGTGTTAAAGTTAAGATTGGATACTTTTATGATATTTCATTTTGTTATTTGCCCCTCTGGTTATAAAAGGGCCACTTATAATGAACTTATTTTTTTGTTTAAAAAATATTATGAAGAAATAAGTTTGTGTTTGAAACTTCAAATAGATTTATAGCAAAGAAACTTTTTCTGATAAATGATCAAGTTGACCAAAATATTGTATTCTAAGAAGACCTAGAAAATAAAGCACTACTAATTTCTTTATGTGATGACGCGCTTAATCAATATGCATGAGCCATAGTTATATGATGACAAGAAGATAAAATTGAAGTATTTGGTTTTTGCATTTGGCACATGAAATTGACATGGTTCAACAAAAGTAATTAGTAATTCCTTAATTTAATTAGAAGCTTTGACAATGATTTATTATAACATAATATTCCACTTGACCCTTTTAATAAAAGGGATTGAAATTGTACTTAGCTACATGATTAATTATTTTCCCCGGTAGACAGGCATGAATATTTAACCTTGAACTAATTGTAGGAAATCCATATGTCATTTGTCCGTTTCAGCTGACTAATTCTTCCAAGCTTATTTGTTATAGCTGTGTCCACAAAAGTAAGAAAAAGAAAACTGAGGAACCTACGAGGAACCCATAAAATCCAATGCCGTAATATAGCCGCTTCAAGCAAGCCATAATTGTCATTCAAAAACAGCTAGCCAGAAATAAACTTTCTGAATTCATTTAAAAGTTGAACCAAACTCCAAAAGATGTTTTATAAAACTGAATTCTATACTTTGGGAAGTACTCTAGAAGATTCTCTTTTCACGTAAGTAATTTGCATCGTGCATGGTCCCAATGCATATTGAAAATGATAAACCCTAACTCTCCTTTCAAATATCTTGTGCCACACCACTACCCACAGCTTTTTGCTTTTTGTCTTATCAATGCTAACTTGTAGCAATGTGGCCTATATAAACAGCCCTTCTCTTCTCCACCATTCGACCATCTCAAACTCCTCTTTTCTTCAATACCAACAGAAACATAGCTCCATGGAGAAGCTCATTCTCGCTCTTTTGAGTGTTTCTTTATTTTGTTTTGTAGGATTTGTGCGTGGTGCCACTATAAGTTCATGCAACCAAACCCCTTATCCTGAAGTATGCAGCCATTTCATTGGCTCCAATATCTTGGATGCCCAATTTGGGACTCCACTGGAGTTTCGTGACCAGTCACTTTTAGTTGCAACCACCCAAGCCATGGAAGCTCATAAATTGATCTCTGCTATGGACTTAAGTTCATTTGATCAGCGAGCCAAGTTAGCATGGGCAGATTGCTTAGAGTTGTATCAAGACACGGTATATCATCTCAAAAGATCAGTCAACTCTAACAATCCTATCGATGCTCAAACTTGGCTAAGTGCTGCAACTGCTAACCAACAGACATGTCAAAATGGCTTTATTGATTTTAACTTAGTCTCCCATTTGGACTCACTTCCATATATGCTAACCAACTTCTCAAAGTTGCTTAGTAATTCATTGGCCATAAACAACGCCATCGTTTTTTCTTCCTCTTCCCTGTACAGCACCAAAAAACAAGGTGGTGGCCGCCGATTACTTCACGGTGACTTCCCTTCGTGGGTTTCCACCGGTGATCGAAGGCTTCTCCAAGCTGGCGCTGCACCAAAAGCCAATATTGTGGTGGCACAAGATGGTTCTGGGAATTACAAGACCATATCAGAAGCTGTGGCTGCATCGGTCAATCAACGGAGCGGGACCCAAAGATTTGTTATATACGTTAAAAAGGGAATTTACAAAGAAAATGTAGTGATCAAGAAGACCATGAAGAATTTAATGTTTATCGGAGACGGGATTGATGCTACGATTGTTACTGGTAATAAGAATGCTCAAGATGGCTCCACAACATTTGCCTCAGCGACTTTCGGTAAGATTTCTCCTATATATATATAAATTTTATAGTTTAAAACAAGTAGTCATTTGACCAACAGATTCCTATTAGAAGCCGCTATTGACTAGTTTTAGTTGTCCATTCTTACGAACCTCCATGTTATCTGTATAATCTTATTATTTGTATCACTCTAGCTACGTGGAAAAGTGCATGCCTATATTCTTTTACGTATACACACATACGTCCTATATTGTGAAGTGGGTAAGAACATAAAACCCCATTTGTTCATGCAAAATTGGAGACCTTTATAGCTGCCCACGAGTAACATCTTTCTAGCTAATATTTGCCTTTTTACATTGAAAAAGATAAAAAATCTACCCAAGTCTAGACGTTGACAGATTTTAAACAAAACTCAGGTAGTAGAAGTAAACAAAAACTATACCAACTTTTCTTTATTGATGGATCGGTGGCGTTGCTTTTTTCTAAGTTTATTTTAAACCTTTCCCATTAAATTATCTGACATGTAACATGCATTAAAATCTCTCCATGCATTTAGAAAAAGCAAAGTCTCTTTTTTTTTTTTGTCAATTATAGGAAACTAGGGACATAGCTAGCATAGTCAACCATATTATAGCACCTAGTTGGGTAATTGACAATATATTATCTTATATCATCATATCTAGTTTCCGTATGAACACTACGGCATACCTTTCTTTAAATCTATTTTGAAGACTTCTCTCTTTTCCACCATCAAAAGCTTTAAAACAATGCAGTAATAACTTTAGTCAACTGGTGTAAACGATTAATCACTTCATTTATGGCTGTCCCTATAATTAAAATTAAAAGAAAACAATAATGACTTTGAACATCATGGTTTTCCATAATTCTTATCTGGAATACTAGAAACAATACATCTTTTTACTCACGCATAAAATTACTTGGTCTTCCTAGGTGTTTCTGGCGATGGCTTCATCGCCAAGGACGTGACTTTCGAGAACACGGCAGGACCACAGAAACACCAAGCAGTAGCCCTCCGGTCTGGCTCCGATTTCTCAGTTTTCTACAGATGCAGCTTCAAAGGCTATCAGGACACCTTGTATGTGTACTCTCTCAGACAATTCTACAGAGACTCTGACATTTATGGAACAATAGACTTCATATTCGGTGATGCTATTGCTATGCTTCAAAACTGCAACATATACGTAAGGAGACCGATGAGTAACCAGTGGACCACCGTCACTGCACAAGCCAGAACCGACCCTAATGAGAACACCGGCATAGTTGTACATAATTCTGTGGTTACTGCAGCGTCGGATCTGAGACCCGTCCAGGGTTCGTTTAAGACATATTTGGGGAGGCCATGGAAGAAATATTCAAGGACTGTGTTCATGAAAAGTACTTTGGATAGTCTTATCGACCCTTCTGGCTGGTTACCGTGGAGTGGCAATTTTGCTTTGAGTACTCTGTATTATGCTGAGTATATGAACACTGGGGGAGGATCGGGTACTTCGGGTAGGGTTAAGTGGCCGGGATATCATGTTTTAACTAGCGCCACAGAGGCCGGGAAATTCACTGTCGGGAACTTTTTGGCCGGAGGATCTTGGATTGCGGCCAGTGGAGTGCCTTTTGATTCAGGGTTATAAGTTGCCGTTGAAGGAATGAAGATTTGAGGATAAAGGTGTTTTCGTGATTTGCAACTGTGATAAGATGGTGACCTAAAGTGGCTAAGTTGTCACATACTAATCTTTGGTTTCTTGTGAACTGTATGGCTACTACTAGCCAGCTATTTGTGGAACAAATTGTGGTAAATTATACTTGTTTTCCTGTAAATTTATTGATCTACATAGACCAGGAACATAATGCAAGATGCCTTGTAATAAAATATCAAGACAAGAACATAATTGTATACGGTTTCGTTGTCTATATGTGTCGTCAATATACAAGGATTTAGTTGTGCACTTTTCTTATTCTTTTTTTCAATAAGAGAAAGTTAAGACTATGGTCTTCCTCAGTTTGCTAGTCTTGAACATAACTTGTTTTAAATGTGCGTTCGAACAAATATATAAGACCTCAAAAAATTCAAATTCTTACTTATGTCTTAATTTTAACATTGTCTTAAATAATAAAGCTTATTCAACAGTTTACATGTTCATCTATTTTTAGGCTTCGAGTTCGAGTTAACTCTCAAAAGAGAAATTAAAATATTTTGATTTTATATTATATTTCGATATTGCAACCATGTACAATCATTCTAGCTATAACTTGTAAGAAAACACCTTATAAGCCTATAAAATTAAAAAAAGGGAGCCGTAATTCTTTGATAACAAGAAAATGAAAATATATATCTAGAAACAAAAAGTGATAAAGCAACCTACAAAAAGCCACAAGGTGTAGAGAATATAAAACCCAGCATAGATCTTAAGATCATTAACAAAAATAAAAAGTTAGAGGAAAAGAAGGAGAAAATTATGAGTCAAAAAGAATAATGGGAACTTTATTCAAGCAGTAAATTAAATATTTGTAGGAAAAGCAGAAGAAGGGAGGTCGGTGATTTGAAGTAAAAGTAGAGATTTGACACAATAAACGAAAGGTGGTAAACAGAAAGGATAGCTACTTACTCTTTTGCTTAAGAACTTTTGACTTTTAATACCACGTCTATTCAGATAGTGTTGCATGAGAACATCATGATTTGCCGTGTACTGTTAAGCTGGCCCATTCATTGACAGCTAGCATTATTTATATTTTATGCATCAATCAAATTAACAAATTTGATTATATTATAGTATTTATTTAACTTTATTAATTTATTTTCTTTCAAACCCAGCTACACTCAGCCTCAATTGAATTTCTTCTGATCAAATAGCACTTAATTAAATACCACATTAGACCAACTCCATTGACACAAAGTTAACTGATTTATAACATAATCCTGTAGTCATTATATATATATATATATAAATATATACACCAGCTCATAGGCAGGCATATGCAATTGTATATATTCATCTACAATCGAATTTGCAAAACTGCTAGGTTGTTTATTTATGTATATGTACTATCGACGTTCAACAACTGCTACTTTGTTTATTTATGTGGTTACAATTAGACCGTGAAAGCCAAGATATCAACTGCAGAGAACATAATCCGAATTGGATGGTGATGTATAATTATGTATTTGTCTTTCGTTGTTCTCTTGAAATGCAAAACTTTGCTATGTGGATATAAAAGGGTTAGCCTAGCAACTTGGTGAGACCCGTTCTTCAATCCACTAATGGTCGCTGTTCTAACACCAAAATCAATGGACTCAAATGACAAATACTAAAATTTCAAACGTAATGATAATTATAATGAAAAAGTCACAACAATTATTACTTGAGGTTGAATGTGACGCATGCCGATTGGTTTCATATCGATCAATGACATAATCTTCTCTTATGCAGCCTTAATGGACCAAAGCCAGTTAATTATGATCGTGACCTTTGCTTGAGAAAGTGACCATATTTATGATTTAGAAGCATTCCTACGTCATTGAATGGGAGAGACAAGCTTAACTAATTACTAAGGGCTTAATGCGCGTTACCCTTGTTAAGCTAATCCTTATCCTCATCCTATAAATTCAAATATATGCAATCTTTTTTTTTTATATTTTAAATATGTAATTTTCATTTATTTTTATGATATATATAATCTTCATGAGGTAAACGTAATCTTCATATGATAGCCTATGTTATGTATGCATAAATATATGTAATCTTCCTACTGAAGTATCATACAAAATAATACACGGTGAAACATTATCTTTTTAATCTTGATAAGGTATTAGAGTGCGCATTTGATGCAACATAATGAGTCATAATCCTATTATTCTTTTTTCCTCCTTCTCTACCTCTATTTCCAATTAAAATTTGGTTGTTAAACTTTCAGACCTCTGTTCTAAACTAGCATTCCCTTGACCCATGCTCCAAATTCCGCACCAACTATCCTCAAACCACCATCTACGGATAATGCAGGCATAATACATACTAGAGTAGCTTAAAACAAAGTGATTAGAAACCCACTTGCCCAAAATAACATTGATATGTTCCAAAGTCCGAGACTGATGCTCCTGTCTCCCTATTTAAGGTTCTCCTACTAGGATGAAAAAGTGGCAACCAACGATTATGGGTTATTTTCTCGAAAAGAAATTATCATTCCCCCAAGTTAATCATTGGGTGAATATTAACAGGAGACTATTGGGGTTGAAAAGTGTCTTAATAAGTGACGAAGATTTCTTATTTTTAAATTTTCCTTAGAAGATAAGGCGGATAAGGTGATTGAGCAAGAACCCTGGATAATCAAGGTAGACCCATAATTGTTTAAAAATGGAGACTAAGGCTATCATTAGATAAGACTAGGATGAACTTCATTCTTATTTAAGTTAACTTCCATTATGTACCTTTTGAATACTAGTTTTCATAGGGTATAAGCCACATTCCTCATTCCATCAGGTGTCCCCACGAAAAACTTTGGGAGAATAGGTTTTAACTAATTATGTAATGAAGCTGATCTCAATAAAGACTCCATGGGGTTATTAAGATCAAAATGTTAGTTGATGATGGAACATAAGTAAATGATACATTAAAAGTCTCTTATCTATAGAAGCCAATAAAAAGAGACCAAGTTCAGATTTGAAAACCAAAGGATACAGTAAATATATAAGATACCTATACCTAAAAAATCCATAATTCAGAAGAGATATGATGAGGCTAATGTTCGCTCTATTGATTTTTTTTATAAATGAGGCCAAGTGGAAAGACAAAATGCTAACAAATGATGAAGAACAAGTATAAATTGTCACATTAGAAAGAATCAACTACTCCTGAATTAGGTAAAAATGGGGATAATGTGACACTACAATCTAAGGATAAGGAGGTGCCACTAAACAAGTTATAAAAGCTGAGAAATACACAAACTTTCCTAATGATAAGTGCAACAACTCTTAACCCTCTATAAGCATTACCGATATTGATAGGAAATTAAAGAGGAGGAAGGCACTTAGTTCCTTATAAAAATGAATATCCTAATATGAAATATAAGAGGCATTAATAGCCTTAATAAACAATAAGCTCTTAAGTATTTTCTCATCCTCAAAAAGCCACAATTTGTAAATTTAGTAAAAACCAAAATAAAAGCAAACCAATTAAATAATAGTCTTTAGTTTTTAGAGAAAAATTAGGTAACTTTTGATCACTATGGATCTCACCATAATAGATGTATCATTGTCTCTCTTCATCCATAGATTTTCCAACTTTAAAAATGGACCTTCTTTGACCAATTCTTATATTGTCAGGTGCTTCTCTTTGAGTCCCATTCATTCATGCATATTGTATAATATGTTTTAAACTATAACTTTTAAAGGAAGAAGATGTATGAACTCAAACTCCTTAATCCTTTAGTTTATAGTTGGTGATTTTGATTATACATCTACTTAAGAAGTTTAGGGATCTAAATACCTTATAAAGTATAGGAATGAAGACCTCTCCACTATAGTCAAGAATCTAAAACTAGTTGATTTAAGCTTTATTGATAATTTTTTCACTTAGTGCAATAAAGAATCTGGCCAATGGCTTTTGCAAAAGAAACTAGACAGGTGCCTAGTTAACCTTACCTAGCTCTCAATTTTCCCATTAAGCTTTGCATCTTTTTAAAATTGGAAAACTTTTGATCACGTACACGTTTTCATCTAAGCAAGAGTTTTAGGGAGCAAGATAAAGTGCATGTTTAGGTTTTTAAACTCTCTATTGAATCAACCTAACTTTAAAGAGGTTATTGAAAGAGGTTTGATTGCTACAGTCAAAGGCTCATGTGATTTCATATATCAATAGAAATTAAAACTAATAAAGAATAAGCTTAGGTATATCTAGGGGAAGAATAAGAATCCTTCTTTATTAGACAAGGAAGAAGCTTTTAATGCCCTTTGCAAATCCTAGGAATGTCTTTAAATCAACCCCATAAACCTTCAACCAAAATTATTAGAGGTTGAAGCATTAAGGAATTATATAACTTCCTTGAATAATTGACACTCATAATTAAAGAATAAGTCTAAAATTTAATGGCTAAAGATGGAGATAGGAACATTAAATTCTACTATAATGTCATTTAAGCTCAAAGGAATAAGAATAAGATCACATCCATGCAATATGCTAGTATGATTACTTCAAGAAACTACTAGGCATTGACTCCACTATTGAGTTAATCTTAGAGGAGACCAAAGCAAGTTGAGCAAATTTTAATCTTATAAAACCCTCAATATACTGCAAGTGCACGGGTCGTGAATGTAGTCTATAAGGTGTCGATCCCTCAAGGAGTCAATTAACTGATTATGAGAAAGGGGATTTATCCTATCATCAAATGCTAACATGATTACTTTTGAGTTAACACGATATCGGTCCAAGAATTTCTAAGGGTAAATTACTCTCTCTCGAGTTATAATCATTAAACCCTAAATCATAACCCCTAATTGAATTATGAAATTTCCAATCTCTCAATTAACAAAAAAACCCACACATCCAATTAGATCTTAAGCCCTTTAATAGACTATCAGGTCCTCACATGAGATCTCTCTCCGTATAAATTACCAATTTGATTATTTGTGTGATCTATTAGACTGTTTAACTCTCATTACCCAATCTAATCATTTTATTATCAGTTCATTCTCGATTTGTTACCGAAGCATACAAATACAACAAATAATCACAATACCTAATGTATTAACATCAAAAGAAATCACATTAACATTGATTCAAGAACAAATCCATAAAAGAGTTTAGAACAACATCATCAAACCCAAATCCATCACTATCAAATCCATCTCATACATTCAAAAGAAGAATAACAAAGATGAAATGAAATGTCACTTGGAAGGGTCGGGATGGATCGACAAGACAACAAAAATAGCAACCCTTCTTCTTCCTTAGTCCTTTTTGTAAGAAAATCCCGATGCGTGCATCATATACACGTGGTGCAAAAAATGAAAAAATTTATTCTGGGACTTTCCTAAATTCCTGAATCTATATGCCTATACAAGGAAATATCATTAAACCTAGCTGAAAATTCCTAATTCACATACGTGTTCATAACACACATATATATAGAAATTCATGGCATTTACACAAATCAACCATTCATATAATAATCATGTACCTTATGAATATTCTCCTTCGTTCTTCGATCTTCTATTCGTCAGGTTGTCGTAAACCATAATGACCAAAACAGACCATCTCCAACAGTATCCACGCAAAGATCGAAAAAACTAACCGAATCAAACTCTTTGATTTAGAAATGACTAGAACAAAGACAAGAATGCTAGCTCTCTTCTTTGTCCTATAGAGAGCAAATCGTGTAGAGAGAATGAGGAGGAAGAAGATGAGAAAGATGAAGAGAGATGGATGAGAATCGTGAAAGATACCTTACTAATCCATTTTGACGATCTGTACCTTCTTACATACTTTTCATTTTTGTCTTTTATGGTTTTGTGTTTTATCAATTAAAGACAATAAATGAATCACTTTAAATAAAGCTCTCTTTTTCTTCTTCTATGTTGCCATATCTTTTATATACATATACATATAAATATAATGCTGAGGTGGTCCAGTCATACTGGGATCGATCGTACTGGGTCCTAGGTGTGGAAAAAACATCAGAGACCTGTTTCAGCAATATGGACATCGCGATCTCATCGGGACATATCCCGATCTCATCAAGATCTATTTGGTTCTATTGCTCTCCATATAATGGATCTCTATCCAAAACTATTTTACGAATCCTCCGAGTCACTCTTATGCGTGTGACCCATTAAGTTCTTGGTTATGTTGGTCACTTGGATTAACACTTAATCCAAGCAAGTCATGAGCGACATCTAGCAACACATCATGACTCCCAATTGACTGGAAAGTAAGTGGTTTGAAGAACGAACCCGTGCTCATCGCGTACCGTCTCATGAACCCTTCTACAGACAATTGCTATGCAATTCGTCCTTTCACCATGCTATACCCCACTTAGTTATGAGTATGAGCAAAGTGTCAACTCTCACTAGACTGACTATGTCAAATCTAGCCCAAGTGATATCGGTTTTCGTCCTGGGACTCATTACTCTATATTTTAATAAAGACATTCTTCATGACACATATACTCTGGCTAGAGGTTTCCAAATAATGACCCCAACAAGAGGCCGTGGGTATCATCTTCTGCTATCACATAAGTGGTGAATCATTTATTAGCTACTCAATTACCTTCTATTACCTCAAGCTGTACTCAATCACCACTTTATGAGCGACCTCTGCAAGGTAACAAGGAATGGAGTCAAAGCACATAATCAGTATCCAAGATATCCTTGAGTACCTCAAGTCTAAGGATACTTGCACCATTGCTATGATGAGATTATCATTGATATTAGAATAGGACATTCATGTGATGATTTCATGGTAGGTCATCCAATGTACTTACTACCTCTAGTAAGCATCCACATCTCAACTCTAAACATCTCATGTTTACAGTTTCTGAGATCCACTGCTTGATCAAATCAAGAAGTTTGACATGTGCTAGTCTATTTGGATTAATGATGTCCAGTCTCATTAATCCTATGACTAGGGATAATTTAGATACTGATATAATTGTACATGATAGGAATCCCAGTAGTATGATTACATCATAATTTCCTTCATACTATGTCATATATCATAGACTTTATTAATTTGCTTATAGATCAATATCAATTCATAAAGAATGAACATTAAATTAATGAAATATGCTTTTTTATTATTGAAAATAAAGTATGTACACAACTTTGTACAAAACGCACTAAAGGTGATTACCTTAGATTTAGGGCTCTATTCTAACACTTTCTCCTCCTTCTCTCTTCTCTTCCTCTTCCTTGGAGCTTTCTAAAAGTGGCAGAAATGGAGCTCCTTTTTTTTAGGGTTCTTTATCTTCTATTTATATCTTTTCCGTTTAGGGCAAACATTAGGATTTAACTGGGCCTAAACGTCTAAAATATCCCCTGAAAAGTTGCATTTTAGAAGTCGGCCTGCATTTGTTGTCACGCAGGCGCCATGATCACGACACTTAATTTTTTCTCTTTGTCACGATCGTGGCAGACCCACCAAACTTCTGTCACAATCGTGGCCCATGTTCCATGATAGTGGCCTTGGATCTTCTTCTGGGCTTCCTCCGAATCTCCTCCGTTCTTTAATATCTGCTCTCAAACACTAACAAGTACATCAAAGTATCTCAAATACACAAAATTAAAGCTTAATAGCGTGTTCTAACGCACATAACACTCAAAAAATAAATATCTAACTAACACACACAATTCTAAACCTAGACATGTGTGATCAATTAATTAACAACTAAAAACATACTAAAATGTCTATTAAAACATTATGCAACCTATAACTATCACATCCCCATACTTGAACTTTTTCTTGTCCTTAAGCAAAAACAAAACAATGAAAATACAAACACACCAAACAACAACACACACACATATGTAATAATGGTACAATGACATTGAACTTTCACGAAACAAATTTAACTACAAACACAATCCTTCAAGTTGTTCTAACCTATTAAGTTATGAAATCTATGTCTAAGTACTTCGGACTAAATATAGATACTAATTAAGACTTAATGTCAAATTCATTCACTCCTATCACTTACCTACACTCACATTTTACCTACACTCACATTGATAATTAGTTAGTCAATCAAAATTGTAACTATGCTTAAGTAGCTTTTCATAAGAAGTCATACTATTCATAAAGATCAGTAGGATTTATTAAATAACGTGTAATTTTTGTTGATTTTAATTGACATGAACCTAGCCTTTTGACACAAAGGCAAAAATTTGTGATGAATGTCCCCTAGTTACTCAACTAGGTCATGTTTTTATTAAGCGGCTTAGTTGGAATGTCATTATAGCATTTTGATGTGAAGACAAATATTTGTGATGAATGTCCCCCGGTTACTCAGCTACATCACATTCTCAATTTGCTATTAGCTCTATTCATAACCCGATTGTTCAAAAAGAGCTAGCGGAATAATTATTTATTTAAACATACACATTTTTTAGCTTATCTCATTTCTTTGGCTAATCATGCTTATGAAAACTTATTAATGATGCTACATATTCGATTGGACTAAAATTACGAATGAATTTGGTAAATTCCTAGAGTGAATGAACTAACATCATATCCTAATTAACATACATATTTAACTGAAGCAACCTAGGAGACTAATTTTACAAGTTAATAAATCTTAGCAACCTAAAAGACTATGTTCAAAGTTAAACCGATTCCATTAAGTCCTAGCCATAGACACATTCATACGAGTCACATCATGAAAATCTAAACAAAATTAACATATAATATGCAAAACTTCACACTCAAAATAAAAACATATAACACAACCATCCCCAAACTTGGACAACACATTGTCCTCAATGTGAGAAGGACAAATAACATACAGGGTGGAAATCAAAATAAAATAATATGAAAATATAAGAACAAAATAAAGACAAAAATGAAAAGATAAGGGTTAGAGCATAAGAACCCGTCATGGCGACTGAGGTGGTGATGGTGATGGTGTTGGAGACCAAATGCGCTTGTAATTGCTTTAAAAGGAATAAGAGAGTTAGTAATCCAAACCATTCCAAATCATTAAGAAGTTATTTTTAGAATGTAAAACAAATCTAACTATGCAGCAATTTCAATCTAACTACCAAACGTGCTAAGTTATGGTCATTAGCTTGACCTTGTATCAATTATGAGTGGCTTGCTTCTACCCATGTTGCTCAATTTTAGCTTCGTAGCTTGTAAATAAGATACATGTTGGAAGATAATCAAAAGGACAGTATTGATAAAATTGAGAAACCCAATAAAGTTTATGCACAATTTTGTACAAAACGTACTAAAGACAATTGCCTTTAGGGCACTACTCTAACAAATCTCCCACTTAACCTAAAGCCAATCGCCTTGGTATCTAATACCATAGGCGAGTACATGAGAATCAAATCTATTATGTAACAATGGCTTCGTCAATGGATCAGCAATATTCTACTTGGTGGGAATTCTCTCTATCTGTACATCACCTAGACCATTGATCTTCCTGATCAGATGATATTTGCAGAGTACGTGCTTGGACCGTTGATGAGACCTTGGTTCCTTTGCCTGCATAATAGCCCTATTGTTGTCACAATACAACTGTATGGGTCCATCACTGCTAGGAACCACACCAAGTTCAGTAATGAACTTCTTGATCCAAACTGCTTCCTTCGCTGCATTTGAAGCCGTAATGTACTCTGCCTCGATTGTTGAATCGGCAATCATATCTTATTTGGAACTCTTCCAATTGGCCACCCCGCCATTCATTGTGAATATAAAACCTGATTGAGATTTAGAATCATCCTTTTCAGATTAAAAACTGGCATCTGTATACCTACTCACTTTTAAATTTCCATCTCCATATATCAAGAAAACATCCCTAGTCCTTCATAAGTACTTGAGGATGTTCTTGACAGCCACCCAGTGACCCTCACCAGGATCTGATTGGTATTTGCTTGTAACACTTAGAGTATATGATACATTGGGACTTATATATAACATAACGTAAATGACAGATCCTACTATAGATGTATGCGAGATCATATTCATGCGCGTCCTCTCATCTTGTGTCTTAGGACACATAAATTTCGAGAGTGTTATCCCATGAGTCATGGGAAGATACCCTCTCTTGGACTGCTCCATGTTAAACCTCTTCAGCATCTTGTCTATGTACATTGATTGTGAAAGACCAAGCAACCATTTTGATTTATCTTTGTAGATCTTTATCTTGAGGATATAAGTTACTTCACTGAGATCTTTCATGAAAAATTGTTTTGACAACCAAATCTTCACAGATTGTAGCATAGAGACATCGTTTCCTAGTAATAATATGTCATATACATATAGCACAAGGAATACGATTGCACTCCCACTAACCTTCTTATACACAGGGTTCATCTGGATTTTGTGAGAAACCAAACTTTTTGATTATGTCATCAAAGCTGATATTCTAACTCCTGGATGCTTGTTTCAATCCATAAATGGATTTCTGAAGCTTGCATACCTTTTTGCCATCATAGGAGATGAAGCCCTCTAGTTGTGTCATATACATATCCTCGGCTAGATTTTGAAGGATAAATTACTCTCTCTCAAGTTATAATCATTAAACCCCCTAAATCGTAACTCCTAATTGAATTATGGAATTTGCAATCTCTCAATTAATAAAAAACCCACACATCTAATTAGATCTTAAGCCCTCTAATAGACTATCGGGTCCTCACACGAGATCTCTCTCTGTATAAATTACCAATTTGATTATTTGTATGATCTATTAGACTGTTTAACTCTCATTACCCAATCTAATCATTTTGTTATCAGTTCACTCTCGATTTGTTACCGAAGGATACAAATACAACAAATAATCATAATACCCAATGTATTAATATCAAAAGAAATCACATTAACATTGATTCAGGAACAAATCCATAAAAGAGTTTAGAACAATATCATCAAACCCAAATCCATCACTATCAAATCCATCACATACATTCAAAAGAAGAATAGCAAAGATGAAATGAAATGTCACTTAGAAGGGTCGGGATGGATCAAAAAGACAATAAAAATAGCAACCCTTCTTCTTCCTTCGTCCTTTTTGTAAGAAAATCCCAGTGCATGCATCATATACACAAGGTACAGAAAAGCAAAAAAAATTGTTTTGGAACTTTCCCGAATTCCAGGATATGCCTATATAAGGAAATACCATTAAATTTAGTTGAAAATTCCCAATTCACATACATGTTCATAATACATATATGTATAGGAATTCAAGGCATTTACACAAATCAATCATTCATATAATAACCATGTACCTTGTGAGTAGTCTCCTTCATTGTTCGATCTTCTATTCGTTGGGTTGTCGTAAACCACAATGACCAAAACAGACAATCTCTAACTGTATCCACGCAGAGATCGAAGAAACTAGCCTAATCAAACTCTTTGATCCGAAAATGGCTAGAACAAAGACAAGAGTACTAGCTCTCTTCTTTGTTCTATGGAGAGCAAATCGTATAAAGAGAATGAAGAGGAAGAAGATGAGAAAGATGAAGAGAGATGGATCAGAATCATGAAAGATACCTTACTAATCCATTTTCATGATTTATATCTTCTTACATACTTTTCATTTTTGTCTTTTATGGGTGTGAAAAAATACCAGAGACCTATTTCAGCAATATGGATGTTGCGATTTCATCGAGATCCATTTAGTTCTATTGCTCTCTATATAATAGATCTCTATCCAAAACCATTTTATGAATCCTCTGAGTTACTCTTATACGTGTGACCCATTAGGTTCCCGGTTATATTAGCCATTTGTTTAACACTTAATACAAGCAAGTCATGAGCGGCATCTAGCAACACATCATAACCCTCAATTGACCTAAAAGTAAGTGGTTTGATGAACGAACCGATGCTTATCACGAACCATCTCATGCGCCCTCCTACAGACAATTGCTGTGCAATTCTCCCTTTCACCATGCTATACCCCACTTGGTTATGAGTATGGGTAAAGTGTCACTAGACTGACTACGTCAAATCTAGCCTAAGTGATATCAGTTCTCGTCATGGGACTCATTACTCTATAAGTCAATGAAGACATTCTTCATGACATATGTGCTTCAGCCAAAGGTTTCCAAGTAATGACCTCGACAAGAGGTCGTAGATATCATCTTCTGCTATCACAGAAGTGGTGAATCCTCTATTGGCTATTCAATTACCTTCGAATACCTTAAGTTGTACCCAATCACCACCCTATGAGCGACGTCTGCAAGGCAACAAGGAATGGAGTCAAAGCACAGAATCAGTATCCAAGATACCTTTGACTACCTCAAGTCTAAGGATATTTGCACCATTGCTATAATGAGATTATCACAGACATTAGAATAGGTTATCCATGTGATGATCTCATGGTAGGTCATCCAATGTACTTATTACCTCTAGTAAGCATCCACATCTCAACTTTAAACATCTCATGTTTACAGCTTTTGAGATCCACTGCTTGATCAAATCAAGGAGTTTGACATGTGCTAGTCCATCCAGATTAACGATGTCTAGTCTCATTAATCCTATGATTAGGGATAATATAGATGCTGACATAATCGCACATGATACGAATCTGAGTAGTATGATCACATCATAATTTCCTTCATACTATGTCATATATCATGGACTTTATTAATTTGCTTATAGATCAATATCAATTCATAAAGAATGAACACTAAATTAATGAAATATTGTTTTTATTTATTATTGAAAATAAAGTCTGTACACATCTTTGTACAAAACGCACTAAAGGCAATTGCCTTTAAAGCACTACTCTAACACTTTCTCCTCCTTCTCTCTTCTCTTCCTCTTCCTTGGAGCTTTCTAAGAGTGGCAGAAATGGAGCTCCTTTTTTTTAGGGTTCTTTATCTTCTATTTATATCTTTTCCGTTTAGGGCAAACATTAGTATTTAACTGGGCCTAAAAGTCTAAAATATCCCTTGAAAAGTTGCATTTTAGAAGTCGGCCTGCATTTACTGTCACGCAAGCGCCATGATCAAGACACTTAATTTTTGCTCTCTGTCACGATCGTGGCAGACCGACCAAACTTCTGTCACAATCGTGGCCCATGTGCCATGATAGTGGCCTTGGATCTTCTTCCGGGCTTCCTCCAAATCTCTTCCGTTCTTTAATATCTGCTCTCAAACACTAACAAGTACATCAAAGTACCTCAAATACACAAAATTAAAGCTCAATATCATGTTCTAACCCACATAACACTCAAAAAATAAATATCTAACCAACACACATAATTCTAAACCTAGACATGTATGATCAATTAATTAACAACTAAAAACATACTAAAATGTCTATTAAAACATTATGCAACCTACAACTATCACATCCCCTTACTTGAACTTTTTCTTGTCCTTAAGCAAAAACAAAACAATGAAAATACAAACACACCAAACAATAACACACATACACATATGTAATAATGGTACAATGACATTAAACTTTCATGAAAAAAATTTAACTACAAACACAATCCTTTAAGTTGTTTTAACTTAGTAACTTATGAAATCTGTGTCTAAGTACTTCGTACTAAATATACATACTACTTAGGACTTAATGTCAAATTCATTTACTCCTATCACTTACACACACACACATTGATAATTAGTTAGTCAATCAAAATTGCAACTATACTTAAGTAGCTTTTCATAAAAAGTCATATTATTCACAAAGATCAGGAGTATTTATTAAATAACGTGCAATTTTTGTTGATTTTAATTGACATGAACCTAGCCTTTTAACGCAAAGGAAAACATTTGTGACAAATGTCCCCTGGTTATTCAACCAGGTCATGTTTTTATTAAGCGGCTTGTTTGGAATGTCATTATAGTCTTTTGATGTGAAGACAAACATTTGTGATGAATGTCCCCCGGTTACTCAGCTACATCACATTCTTAACTTGCTACTAGCTCTATTCATAACTTGATTGTTTCAAAAAGGGCTAGCAGAATAGTTATTTATTTAAACATACACATTTTTTGGGCCTACCTCATTTCTTTAGCTAATCATGCTCATGAAAAGTTATTAACGATGCTTCATATTCGATTAGCCTAAAATTATAGATGAATGTGGTAAATTTCTAGAGTGAATGAACTAACATCATATCCTAATTAACATGCATATTTAACTGAAGCAACCTAGGAGACTAATTTCACAAGCTAATAAATCTTAGTAACCTAAAAGACTATGTTCAAAGTTAAACTGATTCCATTAAGTCCTAGCTATTGACATATTCATACGAGTCATATCATGAAAATCTAAACGAAATTAACATATAATATGCAAAATTCACACTCAAAATAAAACTTATAGTGCATATAACATAGCCCTCCCCAAATTTGGACAACACATTATCCTCAATGTCAGAAGGACAAATAACATACAAGTTGGAAATCAAAATAAAATAATATGAAAAATATAAGAACAAAATAAAGACATAAATGAAAAGATAAGGGTTAGAGCATAAGAACCCGCCATGGTGATTGAGATGGTGATGGTGATGGTGTTGGAGACCAAATGCACTTGTAATTGCTTTAAAAGGAATAAGAGAATTAGTAATCCAAACCATTCCAAATCATTAAGAAGTTATTTTTAGAATGTAAAACAAATCTAACTATGCATCAATTTCAATCTAACTACCAAACGTACTAAGTTATGTTCATTAACTTGACCTTGCATCGTTTGAAACTAAGCTGAAATTAATTATGAGTGGCTTGCTTCTACCCGTGTTACTCAATTTTAGCTTCGTAGCTTGTAAATAAGCTACATGTTGGAAGATAATCAAAATGACAATATTGATAAAATTGAGAAACCCAATTCAGTTTAGTAATGTCCTTATTACTAACAAACTATCAATAAAATAGAGAATAATGAAATCCCATGAAATTTTCAGTCGAATTAAATAGTTTGTGTTGCAAGATGGTGAATTGCTCATCTTCTTCTACGATCATCATCGTCTACTCTTTTACTTCAGCTTTTGGATTAGGGACTTCTAAATATTCCTAAAACTCTATATCCAATTAGATCTTAAGCCCTCTAATAGGCTATTGGATCCTCACACGAGATCTCTCTTCGTATAAATTACCAGTTTGATTATTTGCGTAATCTGTTAGATTGTTTAACTCTTGTCACCTAATCTAAACATTTTGCTATCGGTTCACTCTCTCGATTTGTTACTAAAGCATGCAAATACAACAAATAATCACAATACCCAATGTATTAACATCAAAAGAAATCACATTAACATTGATTCATGAGCAAATCCATAAAAGAGTTTTAGAACAATGTCATCAAACCTAAATCCATCACTATCAAATCCATCTCATACATCCAGAAGAAGAATAAAAAAGATGAAATGAAATGTCACTTGAAAGGGGGTCAGGATGGATCGGAAAGACAATTGAAATAGCAACCCTTCTTCTTCCTTCTTCCTTTCGCCTACTTCTCTTTTCTCTTCCTCTTCCTTGGATCTTTCTCAAAGTTGCAGAAATGGAGCTCCTTTTTTGAGGGTTCTTCATCTTCTATTTATATCTTTTCCATTTAGTGCAAACATTAAGGTTTACCTAGGCCCAAAAGTCCGAAATATCCCTTGAAAAGTCACGTTTTAGAAGCTGGTCCGCGTCAGCTGTCGTGCAGGTGCCACGATCGTGGCACTTAATTTTTGATCTCTTTCATGATTGCTGCAGATGGGGCCACGATTGTGACAGACCTACCAAGTTTCTGTCACAGGCCACAATCGTGGCCTTGAGTCTTCATTTGAACTTCCTTCGAATCTCCTCCGTTCTTTAATGTCTCCTCTCAAACACTAACAAATCTATCAAGGTACCTCAAATACACAAAATTTAAATCTAGCATGCTCTAGCTCACATAACACTCAAAACATAAATATCTAACCAACTAACACAATTCTAAACCTAAACATGCACGAATCAATTAATGAACAACTAAAAAACATAAAAAATGTCTATTAAAACATCATGCAACCTACAACTATCACAGCCTCACTCACAACTTAACTATCTAATGACCTGGCCAGAAATGTGACTAGGGATGAAATCAAGAGTACTCTCTTTAACCTTCATCTAGATAAGGTACTATGGCTAAATGGATTAAATGTAAGTTTTTTCCCAAAGCACTTGGAATAAAACTAGGGATATGATCATCAACTTAATGATAGATTTCTTCAACCTAAGGGAAAAAATTACTAAATTAAATGACACTTATATGTGTCTCTACCCAAAAGTGGCAAATGAATCCAAATTATATGACTTTAGGACAATTATGTGTTGAAATGTAATTTATAAGATGATTTCGAAGATACATGTAAACAAACTAAAAAATATAATGCTAAAAATCATAAGACCTACTTAAAGCGCATTTGTTCATAAGAGAAATACTTTGGATAACATTCTAATTACACAAGAGATTTTTAAGGGCTATCATTTAAAAAAAAGATTTATACCTTAAAGATTGATTTTTAAAAAGTTTTTGATTTTTTAAATTGTAATTTCCTTTTAACTCATTATATTTATATGGTTTTCCCTCAATATTCATCCATTGGATTAGATTATTTATTACTTTAGCCTCCTACCCAATCTTTGTTAATGATGAATCTACTAAGGTAATTAAAGTAGCCAAGGGAATTAGACAAGATGATCCACTCTCACCTTATCTTTTTTTCACTAAATATGGAGGATTGTTTTCTAAATTAATAAAGCTATCAATCTTTGGAGAACTAAAATTTAAATTCCATTATAAGTGTAAGAGACTTGGGATTTTTAATTTTATCTTTGTAGATGATTTACTGCTTCTGTTGGCCCTGGGTCTCGATTCCTATTGACGGGCGACAAAGCGCCAAAATTTGGGGACTTCCAAAATAAGATATATAACTAAAATAAAATAAAGATAAAAGAATTCATGGTGGGACTTTTTAATATATATATATCTATATATACATTCATCAAGGTAAAAATAATTAAATTTCTTGGTGGGAGTAAAATCAATTAAACAAACAATTAAAATAAAATAACATAAAATAAAATGGACATGAGAATAAGTTGGATTGGGAGTCGAACAAATAAACAAACATATAAATAAATTAAAAGACAAAGAAGTGAAGAGAAAAATCACGAGCGTGACTTTAAAAAAGTCACGACTGTGAGAGGGCAGCGTTGTGGTTGTGCTTGTGCACGGCCGTAACTTTTGATGACTAGTGGGTTCGTCACGAAATTGCTTGTGACTTTCCTGCTGCTCACACCAATTTCAAAACAACATAACTTTCAATCCCAAAGTCCAAAAATTATCCACTTTATGTTGTTCGAAAGTAAAAGAAAGATATACAACTTTCATAAAGACAATTTTTTCTAATTCTTCCTAGATCAATACAGTTTATTTATTGAAGTTTTAGAACACATTGATTCCCTTTTTCCTCTTTTCTCTCTACTGTCAATATGTATAACTCCTATGCATTTCAAAAGACTCGATTTCAACAATCAAAACCATACATACAAAATTCCCATTAAAAACAATTTCTTCAAAAAAATCTATCTATAAGTCTTTAACATCTATCAATTTTATTTCCATCACAAATTACAGTTAACAAAGAAGAAATTTCTGCACATATATAGAAGAGAAATTCTCCAACTCTTACTGTCATTCGTTTCTAAAATAAAACAAAGTATGTACATTGCTCCAATTACAAACAAAAGTTGCATAAGTAACATAATACAAAAATACAACATTGATGCTCATGCCCAACATGCATATAAAACTACCAAAAATGATCTAAACTAAATTAGTTACAAAAATAAAAATTCTTGGAGATTTGCTGGAGTTTTGCAAGGTTCACTATTGATCTGTTGATTCTTGCACCTGAGAAGTAGAAATGGTGGGGTGAGCTGGGAAGTTCAGTGGCTAATACGTTTATAGTCATCGATGATGAGTCACAAACAAGCAAGCATATATATATACATATATAGCACCTTAGTCTAGAAATAGTTTTAAGATATCCACAATTTCAACTCACAGAACACATAATACAAATGCTATCATATAAAGCATATCGTTTATTTTTCAACCATTAAAACAAAGTATTCAATCATATATCATGCTTAGCAAATCACAATGAAATGCACAAATAATATGCTCGAGAGAATACCATAAAACAGAATGGTGAAACCAAAGTTTACACCATAAACAAAATGAGTTCATTTTTCGGAGCTCGTATGTCATAAGTGGGCAGCTAGAAGAAAGTTATAAGTCAACGTACATGTGACGAACAGAATGACATCTCTCTTGCCCACACAAAAAATATTTCCAATGCTTACAATATTTCATATCATAATCATACTTTTATGCTTCTTAAATTTTATGATTTTCATCATACAAAAGCAGCAAAATTCTTACAAAGCAAACAAGATATAAATTCACAAAACAGTTTTCCCATATTCACAATGAAAAAAAGAAAACACTTAAATACACATACAAGAAAATAATTCAGGTCCTCAACATTACAAGTATAAACATATTACCTCTCTTTTCTTATAAATCCAAGCTCAAACTTGTCTTTCCTCTTGTTCATGATTTCGACTTTTCTTGGTTCTCTTCAAACAAACATATTTTTCATTTAACAACATATACGAATAGAAAATCCTTAAAGCCATATTATAAGGTTAGACTTAATCTACTCTTAGTTTATCTAAGCTAGAAGAACTAAGATCTAGTTAAAATTTCATAAAAATCTAAGAAAATAAATCTCTTGTTCCTCTTCTTTCTCTCTTTATTTTTAACACATAAAACTTGTTTTATCTACTTCCTTCTTTTATCAAAACAAGAAGAAAAGATAAAGGTTCCCCAAAACTCAGCTAAATCTTCTTCTTCTACTTTTTGTCTCCTTTTTCTTTCTTTCCTTCTTTTTCTTTTCTGCTTCTCTTCTTCTACTTCTTTTTACATTTTTTTCACGACTCTCTTTTTTTCCCTAACCTCTCAAACATGTCTCTCCTTTTTCTCTTGTTTTTACATGAATCTCTTCTCTTTCTCTAGTTTCTTCTAAGTTCTTCTTTTCTTTCTTTCTTACTTCTACACGTGTCTCTTTCTTATTTTACACGACTTTCTTCACCTTCTTTTTCTAATAATTTTAAGACAACTTCTAGCTTTCCAACCCTTCCATATCTAATTTAATGCTTTATAACTTCTTAACTTAATTCTAACACTTCCATTTAATCCTTGCAACCATAAGTAATTACAAATATTCATAAACAAACTTTATAAGTTTCTAATTCAAAATTTTTGATTTTTTTAACTTATGACTAAACGCTAACAAATTCTCAGTTAATAATTCTAACTTCCAAGAAAAGTTCAGGGTCCAACAGCTTCTCTATGCTTCCAACTTCGCATCACTTGCCCTCATACTCAACTCCCTAGATACCTTTAAAAGAATATTATGTTTGGAATTTAACCCGAGTAAGAGCTCAATCTTTCCTTTTGCAAGTGTTAATGATGAAAATGGTGCTATAGTTATTACCAGGGGAATCAACCAACTCCAACTTCCATTTAAATACCTTAGAGTACCAATCACAATAAGGAAGCTAGCCTATGTGGACTATTTACCTCCCATAAAATCAATCTAGAGGAAGCTGAACATTTAGTGTAACAAATTCTTATCCTATGGGGGAAGACTTTAATTAGTGATTTCTATGCTTAGCAAACTTTACACTTACTAATGTTATCACCCAGTTATACAAAAAGATATTCTAAAGTCAATTGATCAAATTATTTAATATTTCCTTTAAAGTGGCATCAATTATAAACAAAAAACAATCTAAGATCAGCTGGGCTAAAATATGTAACCCAAAGGCTAGTGGAGGACTAGACATCACTAGCACCAAACTTATGAGCAAGCTCTTGTTGAAAAACATACTTTGGAAAACTTTCTATGATAAAAAGATCTTCTGGATCAAATGTATTCAAATATATTTCCTTAAAGTACAAAGCGTTTGGACAATTAAACTTAATTAAAATTTTCCTTGTAATCTAAAGCAAATTCTGCTACAGAGAAAAGTTATTCAACTTTATATTAAGCATAGGATAGAGGTGCAAAAAATACCTTTTTTTTGTTTGACTTTTGGCATGAAAGAGGTCTACTATACATGGTAAAAGAACTTCATGCTCTCAACCTTCATATATTTGTAGATACAAAATAAAAAAAACTTGTCAATAAAAACACTTAAACTGGCAAGTTCTCTCTTTAAGAGGTCCCAAAGCACTTCAAATTCCACTAAGCTTGACGAAATCTACTAGCCGCTCGATAACTACAACTCTTTCTCTACATCTTTATGCAAAAAAACTCTACTAGGGGCCTCAAGTTAAGTAGGCTTAGTGTAAATTGGTATCAAATTCATCTATTATCTCATCTAACTCTTTCATAATGTGGCTTATAATTAAAAACATGTTAGTTTGAATTTTCTAATGAACTATGGTCCGAAACTTCAACTTTTTGACTTGCAGTGTAATTGCTCTTCATGGTTTAAGATAATATTCTGGGCATCCAAACTAAAACTTCAATCTAAAGAAGACCTAAAAATTTTTATTTGATGTTTAGTGCTTTGGTCTATTGTATATGGATTAATGTAAATAAACGGATTTTTGAAAAGGATTTAAAACCCATTAAATGCTTAATGCAAAAACTCCTGAACAAAGAAAGGACATCTATATTAGCTCACAATTGAGAATATCATCTTTTTTGACTATCTAGCATAGTTGTTAGGAGTGGCATTATTAGATAGTTGCTTTAAGTTATATTGTTATCTCTTTATTAAGCTTGTTTCTTACTTACCAAAGTTAATCTTAGATGCTAGACTATTAGGTTTTGAATGTATTAATTAATTAATTAATTTTAAAAAAATCTTAAATTTTTTATTGATTACACTCGATTATGCTCCTCCAAAGTTTATTTCATCTTCTTCTACAAGAAAAATGATAGATTTATTCAAATTTCCAAATTCAATCACTGAAACTTGGTTTCACAAAAGATCAAATGTTACTTCCATGGATTCTAGGAAGTTTTTTTTTGGGTATATTATTAAGTTAACCTATTCTTTAAAAGAGTGGAAAGCTTTTGAATAAGCTTTTATTTCAATATCTCAAAACTGTCAACTTCAATTGAATTACAATAACTAAAAAACAATGGTGTCTCATGATTGAATATTTACAAGGCCAAAACAATCGTTGATGAACTAATTATTGTCAATCTTCTATTATTAAATTTTCTAATCTTTTTTATACTTTTTTCTTATTTTATTCTATTAAATTTATTTTAATTTTATCTTCATAAGATATTATTTGGCTATATTAATTTGATATATCTCTTTTGTTTTGGCTTAATTTTAATACTTAAATGGGAAATTAATATTTGTTTTGTTTTAGGAGGTGATAAGTGGAGATTGCATTAAATTTGAGCATTATTGGTTGAAATCATAAATTTTGAAGAAAAGTGGATAGATTAACATAGTGAATAAGGTGAGATCACACCTAATGCCAAATTTACGTCAAGAGTTTGAATTCAATTAGGAAACCTATTTCCAGTCCTATTATAAGGGGATTTGGATTTGTTTTAGATAGGAATCTTTGCAAGATAGGAGGGGGCCAGGTTTTGAGTATGAATAGAAGAGAAAAACATGTCCAACACTTTTACACATCATTCTATTTCATTTTTTGTGTTTTCTCTTCCTCTTTCATCCTTTCTTCTATTTTTAGTGTTGGAATTAAAACTAAATATGGTTAATTCCAAATATTTTGATTCAGGGCATCCAACTCTAGTTCTAACCATGTGAGCATTTGTTCTAAACTTAGATTCTTACTTTATGTTAAGTATTTCTTATTTCTTATTTTTATATTTCATAAATAATCAATATTGCTTGATCTGACAAATTAATTTGAGTTGATTATTCTATAGCTATCCATGAATTCAGTGTTCCGTAATTGTCATGAAGGGTTAGTACAAGTAAAAATAAGTTATTTATGAAATTGCATATTTGACTTGTAGGAAACAAAAAACTAAATTTAATAATTGTACCTATATCAAATATTTAATTTAACTTTTTTTCTTTAAGCTTACTGCCATCATTTAATTGATATGGAATGCTATCGTACCTGATCAACTAATCGTAAGTTTTGGTTTGAATGTTAGGTTTGAACTAATTAATTTAGGAAAATTTGAGACTTATTATAGTTATCCTAATATATTTCAGACTAATTGCTTGAATTATGAAAATTATTCTTTTTAGATTATCAATAGTCAATGTTACAACTAGATGACATATTTCCCTTGAATAAAAGTTAATTACCATTGAATTTCTCACTTTTATAATTAGTTGATTTATTTTGATTCCTTGTTAAATTTAATTTGTTAGTTAATTAATCATAAACCCCCTATTTTGTTCTATCAATTGAAATTAAGAAACTACTTTTAAGTTCTGTTAGAATTCATAAACATAGGGATTTAGCCATTTTTCTGTGATTTTCTTATGGATCTTGAAGCATTGCCTCTAAAATAATATAAGATTTATTGGTTCATGATTTTCACTTGCTTGTGATTTATTGTGATCATTTATTTAGAAATAACTCAAACTACTAAAAAGTTGTAAATTTTGATACAATAAGAATTGGTCACTTCTTTTGAAATAGAGTATGAAAATAAATTGATTAATAGTTTGAGTTGTATTCTCTAGAATCTTACTTTCATTGTAACCAACTTTTGGGAGAGTTTTACTTCAAAGATATATGTTCCCATAATTAATGGATGTTAAACTAAACTTTAAAGTACTATTGTTTTGTTTCATTTATGGATAATTACATAAACAATGTTTGTACATCTTATGGGAAGTTCATTTGGCAAAATTATTCAAATATGATAGGTTTGCTAGCTAGAATTTGGGTTTTCCTCATCGTTAACTAGATTTAAAGATTAAATTCCATATTATCCACGAGGTAAGAATTCTACTTATGACATACAAGTATCGTAAGGACTAATTCTAGGATATGGATGGCCATTTCATTTCTTAGAAATTATTAGCATATTGGCACTTTGAAGTCTGTACCAATAAGTTAGAAAATGGAATCTGCAATGAGGCATTAATATATTTGTCTGTGTATTGTTTTGGGATTTCTATCTTCATCAAACTATACGATTGATTTTATAATTATCTTATTTATGTTGTTTATAATATTTTTTATATGAATGAACATAATCCTTCAACAACAAAAGGCAACATAATAAAGAGTTCCAATCAGATACTTGACAATATACCAAGTAAAGAAATAGTTCAAGCTAAAGAAACCGATTTATTAAAGATAAGAAGTAATGTTTTGAATCACTTTATTATCAATGGTAAAAACTTTAGGATCTTTGTCACCTCACTTTAATTGACCATCAAGATGCTAACTTATAATACTAAAAAGACAGACATCCTCAAGATTTATAAAGAACCAAAAAATTTGACGTTGAAGATATTGTTTAGTAATCATGAACAAGTTACTATCACATTCATTATATGGATGGTCGACAACAAAAAGAAGGATTATATGGAAGCAACGACACATTATATTAAGGGATAACTAATCCTAAAGTTACCAATTTTTTGGAATTTTTTCAATTCAGTGCCTAAGCTTTTAAATTATTCAATTGAGTGACCAACTTGTCAAAACCTAAACAGTTCAGTTTAAAACATTATTATCGTTAGTAATTTGCTAATTTGACTAGCGAAATCCTTGCTACTTATGACATATAGATCTTTACCTTAAAAAATAGTGATCATAGTTAAATTGAAGTAAAGAGAATTTTTTTAGGTGTACAACTACATATCTTGAATAAAGATTTCGTTTGTCAAATCAGTGAATTAGTAACAGAACTATCATTTTAAACTAAGCTGTTAAGGTTTTTAAAAATTAGTCACTTAATTCAAAAAATTAAAAGCTTGGGCTCTATATTGAAAATTTTATAAAGACTAGGGACTTTATGATTGATTATCCCTTATATCAACAATGATTGGATTTTATATAATCAAATCTTGAGATAAATAATATTCTTTAATTTGATTATCATTTTCTAATTGATCATATTAAAATTAATGTTTGTTTATATTTTTAAATGGTAAGTTTATTTATAGCTGGTCATATACAAGTGCAAGGCTGATAACTGTATTGATAAAGTGCTTAATATATTGAAACATTGACACTAAGCTCTTAACCATAACTTTGGATAACTGTAGCATAAATGATGCTATGATTCAATCTCCTAAGAAAGTGTAAGTTCAGTTCACTCTTTGAATAACCATGACAAGGAAATTCTATCACAAGTTGAT
>JAOQMS010000178.1:7728819-7770399 GCA_027563885.1 Erythroxylum longipes
TCACATTTAAGCACAATAAATCACCAAATAAGCATAGAATTAGGAACTAAAACATGCTAGATTTACACACTATCAGTTTTGCACAAAACTACACATTTTATGGAAATAAAAGTTGATTTTGGATTGTTGATCAAATATAATTCAACATTTAACATTCTAGGATTGGAATCTAAGTATAAAAGGTATTTATTAGGTTGAGACAAAACTTTTCAATATAGTTGTTTATTGATAGAAGACCAATGAGAGTTAGATAAAGCAATTTGTGTGAAATTGGCATTGTTTTATAATGTTGCTAATTTGTTCTTTAAAATAAATTATCTAACTTTGCATATTTCTTCATCAACATGTGCAAGAATAAGCTAACATTGTTTAAGTGGATTTTTTTATGCTAATAACGTGATTTAAACAATGGCAGGGCAGATAATAATAAATTCAATACTTATTGGTATATGGTTGATAATACTATGATGGTCATTTCTATGTTGGAATTGATCTATAAGATTAAGGAACTTCAAATTTTTAATAAAAAATTTTATGCTAATTAAGTTAAAGGAAAAAGGGTTGAATCATAATAGTTCAATATTAGTTTCATTTGTTATTGATATGTCATCATTAAAAACAATTGGAATTTTTCATTTTCATTTTAAGGAATTCATCAAGGGAAAAAAAAGGCTAAGACTTTATATAGTAAAATTGAATTAGATAAATAGTTGGAAGTAGATATCATGACCACAATTGACAACGAGAATTTTGAAATATTATAATGGTGGAAATCCAATAGGTTTTAATGGGACTTAATTAGTGATTCAATCTACATGAACTTCTATAAAAAAGAGGCATGAAGATGAGCTTACTTAGTTTATAACAGGTTTAAGATAAGCACCAAAAGAAGTTGGAGATATGTAATTATAAAATGTAACTAACACTACACACCAAAGTGAATCAATGTTGATCTTTTATAGGATTCTATGGATTAGAATTGTAGAAGCAAATTGGTACTGAACTTCAACTTATAACTGATGTCAAACTTGTCTATGGTTTATGTAGTGTTTATAACTGATGTCAGATTTTATGCCTATAAGAGGCTTAAAGATACTTGTAATTGATAGCTTATGATTGTTATTGATTAATAAAACCATTAGAGAGATGTTCTTCCATATTTTAAAGTGGTTTTGCTCAAAATTCTTTAAAAATTTTGATCTTATCTAGCTTGTTAATGATGATCAAAACCTAAGATCTAATCACTTCCAATCGTTTCTTATTTTAGAGTATAATGATTTATATCTTTCTTTGAGTTTTTTATATCATATCTTGGATCAAAACTATTTTTATACAAGGGTCATTGGTCCTATCATATTGACATTGAATCTCACTTAGTCTTGTTAATAAGGGACGTGTCAAAATTTGGTATCAAAGCTCGGTTATACATTTAAGTTTATTATTGATACCATTATTTATGCAATTAAAATTTGTTATTGTTGCTATCTTTCTTAAAATGTTTCATTGAGAAGGAAATCTTTTTAAGTTGCATTCCTTATTTATTGAGTTTTAAGTTAACAAAAAGAATTCAATAAGTTTTGTGAAGAAAAGCTTTTGAAAAATTAAAACAAATATAAAGGGGCTAGAAATTGCAATAATCATTGTAAGAAAAGTCTATTCCTATTCCAACAATGACATGGAATCCTATAACTAAAACTATTCAATCTAGTCATTTTTGCTTTTATTTCTATTATTTCATTTTTTTCAAATTCTTCTTTTTGTTGAGTCTAATTGGTTCCTTCGTACTCAATTTCTTATTTTAAGTTTTTTTAATTCATTAGCCTCTATTATTTTTTTATTTGTTTCATGCCTATATTAGCTTCTTTGGGAGTATTTAACAAAGGGGAAGATTTCAAATTAGCTTTCTTGATTGAGATTGCCTAGTTTGTAAAGAACCTTAAGTCAAAAGTTAGGTTGTGAGTCAAGTGAATCTTTGAGAGAAACACATGAGGAGTGTTTTACTATTAGTTTTTTATAAACGTACAAGATAATTCAAACTCAAATTAGAACCTTGTCTAGTGATAAGGAAATTAGTAAAGAGTAAAAGAAAGGGAGTAGAATAAGAATCTTTTGGGAACATCATACAAGGACAACTTGAGCAAATTATTTAATAATAAAAATTTTATGGAAATGTTGGATAAACATAATGATGTCATAGTTGGCCTATAACACAATCCACCTAAAACTGTTAGGAAGGACGATTTCGGAGTGAATGATGGAGTTGATGATACTGCTAACTATTTAGGAAAATCAAACCTAAGGGCTGGTAGAGAAGCAAGAGGATAAAGAATGGAGAGAAAAGGAGAGGACATGTTTGGTGTAGGTTACAAAAAGGAGTATGATGAAAGGATGAATAATAACATAGGTAGTATTAAGATGACAATATCACTTTTCATAAGGAAGATAGATCTAAATGTATACTTAGAGTGGGAGAAGTGAGTAAAGCTAGTATTTGATTGTTATAACTTCTCAAAAGGGAAAAAGGTTAAACTAGTTATTATAGAGTTTAATGACTATATTGTGGATTGATAAGAATGAAATAAAAAAATTCTCAGTAGGAGGAGAAAATGAGATCCTCATATTAGAAATTAGAAGGAGATGAAGTTAGTTATGTGGAAGCAACTTTGTGTCAAGTTCTTATTATAGGGAGCTATATTAAAGGTTGCAAACACAAACTCAAAGTTTAAAAAGTGGTAAGGAGTACTACAAAAAGATAGAAGTTATCATAGCAATAGTAAATATGGAGTAAGATAAGGAGGTGATAATGGCTTGATTTATTTGTCGACTGATTCCATAAATTATCAATATCATGGAGTTATACTACTATATAGAGTTGGAGGATGTAGTATACAAGATTATGAAGGTGGAAAAACAATTTAAAAGAGGTATGTTAACCATTTTATTGTTTTTACTGCAGAATTTTCATTATAGAGCAACTCTGTGAGCAAAACAAAAGGCAAAGCCCAAAGTTATAGTATGAAGTAATTGAATCGAAAGTGCATGCATCAAATAAAGTGAAACCTAAGGTTGATTCCTTTTTAATAACTAATAATCAAGATGTCTAGTGCTTTATGTATTTGGGAAGATTATGTATAGCTGCACAATGACCTAAAAAGTGAGTGGAGTTGATTAATAAGGATAAAGAGTATATATCTACGAGTGAAGGGGAGGTGAATATGATAAGCTTAGTTTGGAGAATGCTAGTGACCATGAGTATATCATGAAACCTAAAGAGGGGAGGATATTGGTCGCTAAGAGGACATGGTAAGGGATGAAGCTAGTGAACAAGAGGAAAATCTTTTCCATACTGGATGTGCCATCAAGGATAGAGTGTGTAACATATACTAATATGACTAGTGTGGATTTAGTGAGAAATTAGGGCAACCAACCACAAGGCACCTTAAACCCTTGAATTTGTAGTGCTTTGATGAGAATGTAAAGGTTAAGGTAATTAAGCAAATGCTGGTTTCTTTCTCGAGATATAAAGATGAAGTAAGATGTGACGTAATTCTTATGCAAGCAGGACATATTCTTTTGGGACAACTGTGATAATTTGATAAGAGAGTTATATATGATGGGTATAAGAACAAGTATTCATTTTTTTTAATGAATGGCAAATTGATTACTGTTGCTTCATTCTCACCAAAACATGTTTGTAAATATCAACTTTAACTTTATAAGAATGAGCAGGAGAAATTAAGATGAAAGAAATAAGGGTAGACATTTGAGGGTAATTCAAGCTTTTTGGAGGAAGTAAAATCGAGAGTTACATACTTAGCTACGTCAAGTGCTACCTGGGTTTGTAGATGAAGCCATTAATTTGAGGACAAATTACTTTAACGAGAGAGAAAATGATGGGACTCAAGTAGTGACCTAAGTTAACAAACTTTTACATAGAGAAGATATAAAGATGGGCTTACACAGCTTGTAATAGGTTTAGGACAAGCTTAAAAAGAAGCTAAAGATATGTGGTTATAAAATATAGTTGACATTAAACACTAAAGTAAATCGATATAGATCTTTTTTGGGGCTCTATAAACTGTAGTTTCAAAAGTAAATTTGCGTTGTAGTTTAACTTATAACTTGTGTCAAACTTGTCTTTGGTTTATGCAATATCCCCTAAGAATAAAATTGGTGCCAATATTGCCCAAGACATATGTTATATTTGTCATATTGTTAGATAGACTTTGTTATTTTCTTTCAAAACTCTAGATTTATTTATACTTATAAGAGTCTTATAGATGCTTGTAATTGATATTTTATAATTGTCAAAGATTAACCAAACCATTAGAGATATTTTCTTCCATCTTTTAGAGTGCTCTTTCTCAAGATTCTTTAAAATTTTGATCATATCTTGCTTGACATTGACTATAAAAATAATAGAATCTTATCAATCATAATCTCTTCTTATATAGAACTTGGTGATTCATATCTTTCTTTAAGTATTTTTATCATATGTTTAGATCAAACCTATTTTCATAGGATGATATTCGGTCCTATAGTATTGATATTACATTTCATTAGTCTTATTGGTGAGATTCATATAAATCTAAGTATCTGATTATATAAGCAATTATATTAAAAAATGTTAGCAATTTTAGTTTCTATACTGGCGTCTGAGTCTACTTTTAAAAGTGGTGGTTGGATAATGAATCCTTATTATATTTAAGTTCATCCTAAAGATGCAAAAACTTCAATGTGTGCCTAAAGTTAGTTAAGTGCTAAAATGTCCAAAGTAAACTCTATAGTTTATGATAACTTAGTTTTTACTTTATATAATTTTAATAATATTTATAATATTATCTTATACTTTCTTTTTTATAGTTACAAAGACTATTCATCCATCTAAAATATTTTTTGAATAAATATCCTATGATGAAGCTATATTTATTTTCTAATTATCATTCATTCAAAATAATAAAATTTTTGCTTAGTTGCTTATGATTTACATAATAATTTTTCTATATGTAGATGAAGTAGGTTGAACTATTGGTGATTCCCACTATAATGACTGTTAAGTTCATAGCTAGGTTATTTACAAGAATAGGTATTTATTTTGATTAAGTTTTATACATTCAATAAGAAGCATTCCACTAAGCATGGTCTTTAGCTTGTGAGCGTATGAATTCCTTCTTCATCCTAGCACCCGATTAACAAATGCTATTTAAGAGGAGTATGGTTAGTACTGTATAAGACTCATTTGCTATTTTGTTTACCTAATTTATAGGTCTTGTATTCTTAACTTCTATTATTTTCATCTTCTTGATTAGCATGGATATGATATTGGAGTTTCCTACGGGTTATATATATCTTACGAGCACATTTATGTAAGATTGCTAGTATATTGGTTTATTAAATTTTAATGTCTATTTGTACATAAACCATGGACCTCTTCTTAATTACTTATATGATAGCTACTCTATTTTATACAAATTTTGTAGTTAATTATGGTAATTTTTATATTTTAACTGTTAGTATTCTACCCTTGAATATGATTTTTCTTTAATTGTTATTCTCTATTTTATAATTATTTTATCTATGATTTGCTAGAAGAGTTTACCAATCAACCTATTTTTTGCCTTTTCCATAGCTTTGTAAAACTAGCTTATCATTTATACTTTCCATATGTTTGGTATAGTTTTTCTATAGTTGGAGTGTTATACAGAAAATGTTGAAATTTGAAGTTAAATATGAGAAGTAAGTGAAACTTTTTGATATAAAAAATTAAATTATATTTTAATTTTTATGTTTGGATAAGACCAATCAAGTTTGGTATTAGCCCCTAATCTTTAATCCTAATCAAGCTTCAAATCATAAGTTCTGAGCTCGATCAAGCCTCGAGCGAAGCTCCAACCATTATTTTTTTTTTTTGTCAAGTTCAGGATATAAATGGTCGAGCACGGCCTAACTTATTACCAATCCTAAGGTGAAGTAGTATACATATCCATATAATGGTAAAGTTTAAAGAAGGTAGTTTAATTTCCTTTAGGAAATATGAATATATGTAATTATGTATATGTGTATGTGTGTGTGTGTGTGTGTGTGTGTGTGTGTGTGTGTGTGCGTATGTGTGTATTTTCGAGCAATTTAACCCTATTTGTGCTAAAATCTCACAAATGGATACCCAAACATTAAGGTTAGGATGATGTCCAATAGGCTAGATCTATCTATTAATATTCATTACGTCTTTTTAAGATTAAAACCATAAAAGATGTTAGGAATAATCTAATTCAAAGTAGTGATTTTAGACCCATCCTTTCTTTAAGGTTCACCTAATCTCTAGTGATAGAATATTACCTCTCAAATTGAGTACACTAATTAACTTAGAGATCATCCATAAAACTAATCTTTAAAGTATGCCAAACCTTAATAATGATTTAAAGGGAATGAGTTTGTCCTTTTAAATTTTATATTGCTTTATTTATGTCACCATCCATAATTTCAATAAACTAGGGGCATTTCCTTTTAACTATTTATTTAAATTGCACAACATCCTTAGATTTGTAGGATTCTTATTTTAAAGAAAATTAATTTATATTAGAATATTTTTGTTTCAATCTTTTTATTTTTATCTTTAATGTTCTAAATAAAATTATCATATTTGTAAAAATTATATTTTCATCTCATGCATATGCATGAATTAACATCGTTAAAGTTTTTGTTACAAAAGTCATAAAAATGTCATTATACAAAACAAAGGAGGAGCTATAGTTTTTATAACCCTAGGAATGGAAAATAGCAAAAGATGGAATCCTTATTTATGAATGGTGTTAATAGAGTGAGTTCTAATGCATAAGATAAGTTCTGAATTGGTCATCTCATTTTTCATTTATGATGAAGAAATAAGTTTTTCTGATGATAAATATGAATCTATGTATGTCTAGTTGTCTAGGTTCCTTATAACCTTGAAATTCATTTTTTATTTAAAAAATTATACATTTTTCTTTGACATGAGGATATAAATATAAAAATTCTTTGGTTTTATAGGTGATTAATTATGTCAATTGTAACTCTAGAAAGAAAGGTTAAGAAGGCAGACAAGTGAATTCCTCACCTCATAAGGTCAAACATCAAATTAAGAAGCCATTTGAACCTTAAAAGAATATAAAGTGGAATAGTTAAAAGAGACACTATCCCAAATAATAGTAGATATTAGGCATAAAAGATTAAAAAAAACAAAATATCTAACTAAGAGACACACTTAATACACCAAGAACACAAGGTCCCTTTGTTACACCACATCCTCAATTATTATATGATTATCCCCGAGTCCCTCTACTACAAATGTCTTATGCTCTTCAAATGGAATTTACCCAGGTTTGCCTCAATCATCCATACCCTCTACTATTCAAGTCACCTTTCATATTGAAAAAACTATTTCCTTAAACTTAACCTGACTTTGCTTGGCTGTGCAACACAATTAGAAAAGCATGACTAGTTAATAAGGACAACAATTTAAGCAATTAAATTAAGGTATAAAAGAGATCCTTTTCCACTAATAGGAACTTCTTTGGAAGAACTTTACAAGTTGTTTTTTAGTCAAAGCAGGACTAAGTCCATACCTAACCAATAATTTAAGCCTTTATATTGACATTGGTATAACCAAAAACTAACATGTGAATACCAAAATGGGATAAAAAGAGATTTGATTAGATCATTTGCTTTCCTTTAAGATATTTTTAAGACATAGGTAGCTAAAACTAGAAAAAAGTGGATTGAGTGTCAATGACAATCTTTTGCCAAAATACTCAACTTAATTAGGTGGACTCAAAGCTGAAAAAGGAGAGGCCTAAGTGTAATTAAGCCTACTCTAACTTATATTAAAGTTTGAATGCATTTTTCAGATGAATGATTTTGCTTTTTAGTTTTAAATTTTGAATGTTGATGATTGTTGATTAATGAATACTTGCATTTTTTATCAATTACTTTTGAATGCCTTGGGAGTGTTTATTCATATATCTTTAGAATTCAATGGTTGGCTTAGTATTTCTTAATATATTCTTGTTTTTATAAGCCACGTGATTATGATATCAAAAAAATGATGGCATGCAAAAGTCCATTTAATCAATTTAGAAAATGCTTCAATGTTATCAATGAAAACCTTTTAAATTCAAATTGTAATAGTGGTAGCACAACCTAATAAAAATCCTAAGACTCCATGAGCATAATTACCCATAGATTACAAAAATGAAGTTTTAACCCAAATCAACAATTGTAAAATATATGTTTCATTTAAGCCTAAGCAAAAAGTTACATAAAAATGCTACTTAGGACTTATTCCTCCTAAAGCATAATGATCAAGAAAAAATGAGGCAAAATCTTAAGAAAATCATTGCTAATTCATTATAGAAAGGGATTTGAGCTGAATAAATTATAAAAATGGTTACAACGTCAAAAATGTGACTTTGACTAAAAATATTCCTTAAATTATGGAGAAAGGTATTCCTTGATTTAATTATCTTATTCAATTTGATCAAGACGACCAAAGATTATCTCAATGATATAATGCTAAAATTGTTACACATAGGCAATATTATTGTTAAGTAATTGTTAAAATTCATTCTCATAGGAAAAATTGTTTATTTCATTATAAAATAAAAATAAAAAATAGAATAGAAAAGAAGAAAAGAAGAGTGGAAAAGGTGAGAAAATCCCCTTCCAGGGACAATGCTAATGAATACAAGTTTGAAATTTCAAAATCAAAGCTCATTTAAATAAAAATGCCAATTTGAGAACAATATAAAGCTTAAAAAGAAAAACTTGCTAGGTTTAAAAAATAATAATCTACAAACAAGGAAAAAGTAAGAACATGAATAAAATCTGAATGGAATATAAATTAGTAAAAGTAGGTTCTTAAAAAGAAATTTTACTAAAAAAAAGATAAGAGAGAGAAAGCTTGCTAGGTAAAGTTAAAGTTTTTTTATATAAAAAAGAAAAAAAGTGAAGTATAAAAATATCTTGCTAAATTTAAAGCTAGTAAACAGCAATCTAAGAAAATCAAAGTGTAAAATCAAATCAATAAATGAAGACAATCCCTTTCACATTACGGGAAAACATTCTTTGAAAAGACCTACTAAATCAAATTATAAGATTTTAGTAATTTTTTATAGGGGTTTGTTATCATTTGACACAATCCATTTGAATGTTGATTTGTAAGAAAGAACACTTCTTCAAATATTGACTGACTAGTTAAACAATGTCACACTTTATTGTCAAGATTATTAGTTTGTATCTTTAGCCTTCATTTAGAATTCAATTGCAAGGCATATTTTCCAATTATTAATTATATGATTCAATTTCAAAAGTTCTTCCTTATTTCAAGTATTTTGACTATTAGTTTATCATATTTAAAATTTAAAAGGTGCACAAAATTAGTATTGTTGTTTATGTAAAATTGCTTATATTAATTTTGCCAAATTTATTATATACAATTGTCAATGTCTTTGCCAAATTTGTTATATACAATTGTCAATGTCAAACATACATTATACAAGTAAAATTTGGAAAATGGTGATTTTTTCAGATAAAAGTTTGAGAGAAATTAAATTGTTCTAAAAAGCCCAATGACTCTTTTTCTAAAACAATAAATTGTGAAAATTGTATCTTTTTATATCAATTACAAATTCATAATTATTGCACTTATCCTGATTTGATTTGTCTAAATTAGTAAAAGTTGGTTCCTAAAAAGAAACTGCACATAAAAAAGAAAAGAGAGAAAGTTTGCTAGGTAAAAGTTAAAGTTTTTTATATAAAAAAGAAAAAAGTGAAGAATAAAAATATCTTGCTAGGTTTAAAACTAGTAAACAACAATCTAAAAAAATCGAAGTGTAAAATCAAATCAATAAATGAAGACAATCCCTTTCACATTAGGGGAAGACATTCTTTGAAAAGACCTATTAAATCAAATTATAAGATTTTAGTAATTTTTATAGGGGTTTGTGATCATTGGACATAATCCATTTTGAATTTCGATTTGTAAGAAAGAAAACTTCTTCAAATATTGACTGACTACTTAAACAATGTCATGCTTTATTATCAAGATATTAGTTTGTATCCTTATCCTTCATTTAGAATTCAATTGCAAGGCATATTTCTCCAATTATTAATTATATGATTCAATTTCAAAAGTTCTTCCTTATTTCAAGTATTTTGACTATTAGTTTATCATCTTTAAAATTTAAAAGGTGACATAATTAGTATTATTGTTTATTTAAAATCGCTTATATTAATTTTGTCAAATTTATTATATACAATTGCCAATGTCAGACATATATTATACAAATAACATTTGGAAAATGGTGATTTTTTCAGATAAAAATTTGATGGAAATTAAATTGTTTTTAAAAGCCCAATGACTCTTTTTCTAAAACAATAAATTGTGAAAATTGTATCTTTTTTGTATCAAGTACATATCCATAACTATTGCACTTATTGATTTGTCTAAATATATTATACAAGTGTTGGCATCAATGATGGATACTCCTCAAGTTATTGACAAATAGATAATTGTGAAAGAGATTGTATCTTCCAATGCTTCATATTCATTATTTTCAACTCATATGACAATACTTAAATTTGATTTTTATAAAATTTGAGAATTCTAACTCATTACCATTCTTTTCTCATATTCAATTAAACCCTAGAAACAATTTCAAGACTTTCCGATTAGTTTTAAATTCCTAAATACATCTCTAGGTCCCTTTTCTCAACTTAAGAAAAACCTAGAAGCCATTCTAGGACTCTTCGTTTAGTTTTTAATTCTATATACCTCTCTAGTTTCCTTTGTTACTTTGGACAAAACCCTAGAAACCATTTTAGAACTCTCTGTTTAGTTTTAGATTACTATATACCTCTCCAAATCACTTCTCACTTTAGCAAAATCTTAGATACCTCTTTAAGATTTTCCATTTAAATTTAAATCCCTAGATAACTTCATGGGCCTTCCATCTCATTCGTTAGTTAAAAAAATCTTGTATATCTCTCTAAGTTCCTTATGATAGGTTTAAATGCCTAGATACCTCTCTAAGTTTCTCTTTAAATTCTATAAATTCTATATCCTAGATATCTCTTTAGACTTTTTTTAATTGTGTTATTAATCTTTTAATTTCTAATCCAAAATCTAGATATCTCTTTAGGTTTTAAATTTGTTTTTGAATCTTTGGAATTGCCAAAGTCTTTTAATCTTCTAGCCAATTTAGTTTTTCTTCATTTATTTCATTCTTTATTCATTTAACTACATATGATAGACAATATTAAGTTCAATTATACACTTCTAAGATGCAAAAAGAGGGTCATTTTACTTAATTTTTTCCAACTCTATTTATACTTTTTATTTATCTCATCAAGTTTATTTTAAATATACACATATAAGATTGTATTTATATCTAGTTATATTGTGTCTAGTTACACTTTTATCATGTTTAATTTTTATTGCATTTTACTATATGAAGTTTAATTTAATTTTTATTGCATTTTATTATATAAAGTTTAATTTCATTTTTATAATTTTATTTTTTATTTTAAATTATAATTAAATACTAATTACGAATGTTTATCCTTTTGAAAAGCTAGATAACAAGTAAGTAACTTCTTAGGTTTGCTCACATGTTAACATATCTTGTTGGAAGTTGCCGTAAGGCAACTTTCTCAAGTGGCTTAAATATTAAGAATTGAGGACGGCAACTTTCTCAAGTGGCTTAAATATTAAGAATTGAGGCTAGTAACTTCCCATATACAACTACTCAAATATGATATTATTAGGAAAAATTATTAATATAGAAAATTCTCATCCGTTAATTAATTACACTTTGATACTTGATGGATGTATCAGATTAAAAGAAAGGCAAACATAAAATCGTTCCTCTCTCTGCCTTAATTTATATGTTTAAGAAAAACTTACGCATTTATCAGAAAAGTGCATGTAAACTAAAGAAGGGAGAAGGGGATAGAAACTAATTTTCCTACACAAAGAAGGTAATTATTATTAAGATCAAACATCATGTCTTCTTCGTCAAATCCAAGTATGTGAAAATTATTAGTTTCAAGATCCTTTATAATGTAGAAAAAAAATCATTTTCTCCTTACATGTGGTATCAGAGCATAGTTTAGAAACCTATAATTTGCCATCTAAAATAGTGAATGATTATTATTGAAGAACCTATCTATGATGAATAATGTCTTCTACCTATAATCCACCTATGAAATTTACCTATATAGCATCTTTATGAAATACGTGTCTGAAATCTAAAATAATTGTCCACAAATGCAATAGAAGAAGGATATAAATTCTGCACTTGTAACAATATGAAGAAGTATGACCGTATTGCTATGAGTTTTATATTATGTGTTTCTCTCAAACTGTGTGATTCCCAAGATCTACCCATATCTATATGTCTTATATGTTGATTTGTCTTATATGCATTTAATATGTGGTCTTTTGTCTTATATGCATCTAATTTGTGTTGTCTTTTTGTCTTATATGCATTTAAATAAAAAACCATAATTTATATGCATGATCTTATGTCAGAATATATAGTTTGTGATCACAAAATTGACCAAACTAAAATGATTAAAATATCATCCATAAAATAGTTATTTATTCATGACACTCATGAAATGCCAATTAGGAAAATTGATGAATAAATGACGTTAATTAATTATTAGAACTTTAGGATTTTCCTAAAGGAAAATCAATTATTCTATGATCAGTGAGCATGATTGAAGAAATTAAATTTCTTAAGTCAAATATATTTTGTTTATCCAAAGATGACATATGTGTTTTGTTAAGAATTTTAATTTTTTAATAATGATGAAAAGTGGCATTTATTTATGATTGTGTGTTGTAGTCTATACCCAAAGGTGTTCTATAATATACTATGAGGTTTGATTTGAATCTATAATAGAATTAATTATGAGTATCTATATTTTATTTGCGGCAATTTCGTTTCATTCACAAGCTTCTTCTGTTACCGTATTTAATGGTTTGAACTTCTCTTACTGGAATGAACAAGTCAATTTTCATTTAGGTGTGTTAGATCTTGACTTGGCACCTTTAGAAGAAAAACCCGCTGCTATTACTGATTTAAGCAAATAGGAACACAAGTTCAAATATGAAGCTTGACATGGTCTAACAGATTGAGTCTTATGTTTATACGAATGACTATGGCGAATAACATTAAGACTACTATTCCACAAACAGAAAGTGCAAAGGAATTCCTAAATTTTGTGGAAGAACGCTTTCATTTTATGGACAAGTCACTTACTGGTACACTAATGGCATAACTCACGGCCATAAAGTTTGATGGGTCGAGGACTATGCAGGAATATACCATTGAGATGACTAATATAGAAACAAGATTGAAGACATTAGGTATAGTTGTAGATGACTCCTTTCTGGTTCAGTTTATTATGAACTCACTACCACCTGAATATGGTGCATTTCAAATTAACTACAACACTATTAATGAAAAGTGGGATGTTAATGAATTGACTGACAAGCTTATTCAAAAGGAAAACTGAATAAAGAACATAGGAAGTCATTCAGTCAACCACACATTTCTAGGAGCTAGTAAAGCACCAAAGGTAAAAGCCAAAAGTTTTAAGAAAAAGAAAAGGCCTGCTAAAGCACCTCAGGCTAAAAAAAAGGAACAAAATGATGGTAGGTGTCGATTCTGTAAGAAAGAAGGGCACTATTAGAAAGACTGCATTAAACGTAAGGCATGGTTCAAAACAAAAGGTAGATCTAATACTTTTGTATGTTTCGAATCTAATTTAATTTATGTTCCTCATAATACTTGGTGGCTTGATTCTGGAGCTACTATTCATGTATCCAATATGATGTAGAGATTCTTTACGATTCAAACCATAAGTCAAACTGATAATTTCCTGTATATGGGAAATTGTAACAAGGCTCAAATTGAAAGCATAGAGACTTATCGTTTGGTCTTAGATACTAGTTATTATTTAGACATATTAAAGACTCGTTATGTACCTTCAATTTCTAAGAACCTTATTTCTGTTTCAAAGTTGGATGATTATTGTATTAATTTTAATATTGGACATGGTTGTTTCAATTTATATAAGAATTCTAGATTTATTGGTTCTCATATTCTTGTTGATGGTTTATATAAATTGAAACATGATTATCAATTTTCTAAATCCTTACTTATTGTGCATCAAAGTATTGGAATTAAGCATAGACTTAATGAAAGTTCAACTTTTTTGTGGCATAAACTTTTTGGTCATGTATATAAAGAAAGATTAGTAAAGAATGAGAAGATCTCAAAGAATAAGGAAATCAACTATTTTAAGTGTCTATGAAGTTTGTTTACAAGAATCAAATCTTGATATTGGAATTAATAAAGATCCGGTTTCATTTTCACAAGCCATAGAATGTGCTGAGTCAGAAACGTTGGTTGATTCCGTAAAGGAAGAGTTAAAATCCATGAGTGACAACAAAGTCTAAGACATCATTAAATCGCCAGAAGGTTCCAAACGAGTTGGGTGTAAATTGGTTTTTAGGACCAAACTTGACTCAAATGGCAATATCGAATTATATAAGGCTAAACTTATTGCTAAAGGATATACTCAAAAAGCATGGCATTGATTATAAAGAGATATTTTTACCTGTCTCAAAGAAAGACTCGTTGCATATTATTATGGAACTGGTAGTTCATTTTGATTTAAAGTTACATAAATAGATGTGAAAACAACCTTTATGAATGGAAATCTTGAAGATGAAGTTTATATGGACCATCCTGACGGTTTTTCAATTAAAGGAAAAGACCGTATGGTATGTAAACTTAAGAAATCAATATATGGACTCAACCAGGTTTCTAGGCAATGGCATATTAAGTTTAATGATACCATCACCTCTTTCGGTTTCAAAGAAAATCTTGTTGATCGTTGTACATACCGAAAGATCAGTGGGAATTTTATTTTTAGTCTTATATGTTGAAGATATTTTGCTTGCTACTAATAATTTGGGTATGTTGTGTGAGACAAAAGATTATCTCTCAAAGAATTTTGAAATAAAAGATATGAGAGAGTCATCCTATGTGATAGGAATTGAAATCTTCCTTGATAGATCACAATGACTATTGGGATTGTCTCCAAAAACCTATATCGAAAGAATTCTAGAGAGATTTAATATGAAAAATGTTATTATGGAACTGTTCCGGTTCAAAAAGGAGATAAATTTAGTCTTATGCAATATCTAAAGAATGATATAGAACGAAAGAAAATGGAATCAATTCCTTATGCTTTTGTTGTGGAAGGTCTAATGTATGCACAAACTTGACAAGACCGAATATTTGTTTTGCGGTTGAAATACTAGGTAGGTATCAAAGTAACACCAAAATTGATCATTGGAAAGCTGCAAAGAAAGTTTTAAGATATCTTCAAGGAACAAAGAATTACATGCTCATATATAGGAGATCTAATCACTTAAAAGTGATTAGATACTCAGATTTAGATTTTGTTGGATGCATTGATAGCAGAAAGTCAACTTATGGTTATTTGTTCTTTCTTACCGAAGGATCAATATCGTGGAAGAGTGCAAAATAATCTGTCATAGCCTCATCCAACATGGAAGCAGAATTTGTGGCATGTTTTGAAGCCACAATATATGCATTATGGCTACGAAACTTTATTTCAGGACTTGGGGTTGTCGATACCATTACTAAACTGCTCAAAATTTATTGTGATAATTCTATAACGGTATTCTCCAAAAAAATGACAAATACTCAAAATGTGCCAAATATATGGAGCTAAAGTATTTTATCGTGAAGAAGGAGGCTCAGAAATCGAGAGTGTCTATTGAGCATATTAGAATAGATCTTATAATAGCAAATTCGTTAACTAAAGGTTTACAACCAAAGACATTTAAAGAACATGTACAAAGAATGGGTCTTGGTTATCCTTTTGAATGATGCATCTAATGAAGTTGACACTTTAAACTCATTGATGTGTTTCTAATATAATTGTTTTTAGTTATAGTGTGCACATAATTGTATTATGACATTTCACAACTTGAATTTACTAGAAGCGTTACTATAGACCTTGATGAAATTTATATGTCATTTATAGGTCTAGTATGATAAAACATTGGTGTTTGTGGTATATAGAAGGGAGTATGTTATGTAATACATATACAACCATCATAGCCCACATTTAGTGCTTTATCATATTTAGATAATTATAATATTTTGAGTATGAGTTTTGGTGCTTAATTGTAAATGCATCATACTTATGCATTAGTTTCATCCAATTTTAAGCCAAGTGGGAGAATGTTGGAAGTTTCCGTAAGGAAACTTTCTCAAGTCGCCTAAAAATTAGGGATTAAGCCTAGTAACTTCCCATTTAGATACAACGACTCAAATATGATATTTTTAGGGAAAATTATTAATATAGAAAATTCTCATCCGTTAATTAATTACAAATTGATACTTAATGAACGTATCAGATTAAAAGAAAGACACATAAAATTGGTACTCTATTTACCTTAATTTATACGTTTAACAAAAAATTATGCATCCATCAGAAAAGAGCATGTAAACTAAAGAAAGGAAGAAGGGGAGCAAAAACAATTTTTCCACACAAAGAAGGTAAATGTTATCAAGATCAAACATCATGTTTTTTCATCAAATCTAGCTATGTGAAAATTATTGATTCAAAATCCTTTATAATATAGAGAAAATCAATTTCTCCTTACATATCTTTCATATAAAGTTCTCATTTTAAGTATTAGCTGATACGAGTATTACGTGCATGGCAAGAAAAGAGAAATTATTAAGTAGTATATAAGGTAATAGAAATTCGGTAGTTTATTAGATGGTCTGTACATACTTAACAATTACCTTAGAAAATATAACTAAAGTCTCCATTTTTCCACTAGCTCTTTCTTGCTCAATAAACAAGATGAATTCTGCCCGCACGCAATTGATAAAAGTTTCCACCAAGCTCTTCATTTCATCCATCAAAAGCAACTATTTTTTAAAACTAAAACTAGTGAGGTGGGATGAAGTTTGGTCCACTAAATTTATCTACAAGTGCTGTACACTTACTGCTATATATATTCCAAATTCGCGTGTATATTAAAGCCATCTCATCTTAGATATTAAAAGAAAATTGCGGTTAAAAACAACACCAAGTGGGCCAATTCATGCTTCCGATTGGACACTATTCCAACTTTGTTATGCAATCACCCAACACACATACATGTACTACAATTCCTTCTTCTTGCATAATTGGAATATACACTTGGATCCTGTCACTTTTATTTTATCACGAAGTACATGGATAAGGATGTAAAAATTGAGATTGCTGTTCTTAAATTAAAAAATGTTACAAGGATCTCGAGACAAACTCCAAACTTCGGTGACGTGTTAGTATGTCCAAACTCTTCGACGCTCTCTATATTGATAACAGCCAATCGGTTGTCCTGGTAGCTCTCGAAAGGCAAGTTCAAGTCGAAGGTTGTACGTTTCTACTTAGATAATCAGCCCAAGTGGCCATTACATCTTAGAATATGCAGCCGAAAACAACGCCATATGGGGCTGATGCTTATCATACTACAAGATGTTATACAATTCCCCAGCATGCATAAATGTATTGCAGTTCCTTGTTCTTACATCATTGTAATAGAGACCTCGATTCTATCCTTTTCAAACCAAGTCATATCTGTCCAAATTGATAACAATATAAAAAAAAAAAAGATCCAAGACTGCCAGTCACTAGGATCATAATCACGGACTAAATTCAAACATAAGTGACTTGTCAATACCTCTGAGACCTGAGATTCTGTGTAGACTTGATTGTAAATTCTCCAGACCAAGTCATTAACTTGAGCTGAAGGGCGGCAGCCACAATCAAAGAGAAATACTGCCATATCAAGTACATTTATGCACGAGTCCAGATAGAAAATGGGGGTATTCTATTTGATTAATTTTGCCTTTCTCGAATTCTTATGCCTTCAACTCCTCTGTCTCTTTTTTCATGTACCTACTCTGTTCCATTCAATCTCAGCCATTTATTTATGTGGGACCGAATAAATACATAAAAAAAGAGACAGAGGATCACGTCCCAATACTTATGTACAGAGCAAAAGAATAAGAAAAATAAAAGATCACAGAGGCATGTTCAAGATATTAATGTCTGAATCTTGGTTTAGTTCTTTTCGGATTCTAGCTTGGCGGTCAAAATGTTCTGTTTCTTTTTCTTTTTAAATAAAGATAGCTTAGCTTGAAAATTTTTAACATTGGGAAATCACTTTTTGTCAATATAACAACTCCATCTCTTCACTGCTTTTGAAGGTTGATGTCTCTGTACATGTTTTGCAGCTTCGATTAATTTCAACATATTTTTGAGTAATAAACTCGGACTTTCCAAAATCTGATAAAAGGGACGAAATCCATCATAGCATAATTAGTTACCGATAATGGGGTTGAAGAATGTCTCCTCCACAAGAAAGATATTAAATCATATGGTCCAATGAATCCTACAAACCAAAAAAAGGAAACGTTAGAAGGAACGAAGGAACCTGAGGTCTTCCGCTGAATGAATAGCTAAATTCTCCCTCAGGTGTCTTTTGGAGCCAAGATAGGCCATTCTGGACCAGAACAATCAGTTCACTACTATGAATGTTCAACAGAAAAAATGCAGGGTCATGCATCGCTAAATGATTAAACATCCTTCAACAGCACAGGCTCCAACTTGCCCTGCGAATGCATGTCATAGCATCTCTCTCTTTGTTTTGATACTAAAGTAAGATGCTTGAAAGTAATCTGCAGAATTCATCTTCTTGTTTTTTTCATTCTCAAAAGCTCAACAAAATGAGAACTGTGGAGTGATAATAAGAGGAAGATTTCATATTATTTCAGCAAAAACTGTATCTCAGCACATTATTTGGTTTAAGACAGCACATGTAAGATACACGAGCCAGTTGTGAACGGCACCCGAGTCCTTCGATATGTTGTCAGCATATCTCATCAAAATTAAAAAAATTTCGCACACCAAATCATACGTCTATGTAATAACAGTTGGAGCACATCTTCCAGTGAATTCCTGCATCTTTGAAAGTTTAAGAGCGACCTCCACCTGCAAGCAGATGCATCAATATCAGCAGAAAAATAAACAAGACATGGCAAGCTAAGGAAACAAAGTTCAACATATCCTACAAGTGGAGCAAGTGCTTCTTGAGAATCTCTTCCTGTTTTGGCTGGATCCTTCTCATACTGCTCAATGTAGAGACGGATCGTTGCACCCTCTGAACCAGTTCCCGATAGACGGAAAACCTGCATTCATGTTTATATGTTAACTTGTCAGTATACAGTTGGAACAAGTATACTAATTGAATATCTGACATATCTCCCCCTCCCAGCTCTCTTCTCTCCAACTAGTAAAACATGTCTCACTTCAGAGAAACATAATCCTAGAAGAGCCCAAGAACATCCGTCTCACTTCAGAGCAACAAAACGAACCGTAGAAACCACCATTTTCTCTTCTATAATTGACTAGATTCCGGAAAAGAAAGACTGACTAGGTAATGATTGTTGAATACTGGAAGTTGCCACAATATTTAAGCAAAGGAGTAGGGTGCTAACTACGGTACAATTTAAGGATTGCTACAGCTGTCACAAATTGACAACATTCTGAATGTCAACCAGAAAACTCATGATTCAGACATATCTGCACAAGTTGTATAAACCTCACTTGAGACTAGCACAATTAACATAACTTATGATTCTTATAAACCAGCACAACTATGTGATTTATTGGGACAACTGCCTGTCCATGAACAAAACAAGGTTTGGGTCGAAGTCTACTCTTTTCTTCCCCATTTATTGATAAAAACTTCGCAAGCTGAGTTAAAACTCAAATCCTGTTAAGAGAATGGTTTTTGTAGATCTTAAAGCCAGTACCTGCTAAGGTCTTTTAGATGAGAAAAACAAAGTAACGCAATTCCTAAATACTAATACTAAATAATTACAGGAACATCAGATAAAGCTGGAAGGATATTGAGTTCTTCTGGTTGAAGATGTCCTATATAAAACTGGAAGGATATGGAGTTTTCTTTTGGTTGAAAATGTGAAATCTTGTTTACAATTATTATGTACACCCATCTATCTGACGAATACTTTACTAAACGGCCAGCAATCACCTTCATGCAATTTATTTTACAAATTTCTTTAAACAGTAATCAATCATTATGGTTATTGATCACAGTATTTGAATCCCTGATACTTCAAAATATTCACCAGCTTTGTGCACAGCCATACCTAACAGCACTCAAGTTCAATCCCAAGTTCATATCTATTTATTCCATATGACCCAACCTAATTCCAAGCTTTACTTGGAACAAAAGCAAAAGCGAGTCGGCTTACCAATCGTGAGCCATCCTCAAACAAATACCGAATTCCCTGGTGGCTTGAGATAGAACCATCAACAGGATCTTTATATTCAAATTCATCACCATGAACAACCTTTGAAACATCTGATCGTGCTTTCTTCACAATACTATCAGAAAAAAAGATGCATTTCCAATAAGATTGTGTGCAATTAAGCCAAAGGAACAAGAGATTAAAACAGAGAATTAAAAATCCCTTTGGACACCATAATCACATAATGAAGTTCAACAAAAATTCTTAATGCAAAATGTGCATTTAATCCAAGAGGGAGAGGAGAAGAAAATGAAAAAATAATCAAAAAATACAATAGGGCACCATAATAGCAAAATGATGCCCAGATGAAGGTTTTTTGAACTTAAAATGTGAATGCAAGAGAACCTAAGTTCAAGCCAATATTAGTGTGCATTTATGAAAGTTGATTTTCAAGATATATCTGAACCATAAGCAAGTTTCAAACAATTCTGCATAAGCACTACGTACAATAACTATTTTTCCCACTTAGGTTATCATATCTAAAATGGTTGTCTTTGAACAAAATGATTTGCATGATAAACACTACTAATAACAGTTGCTTTGTATCTTTAGGTGATCCATCTCTAAGAGTTATCATGTTTTAACAAACTTATTCATCGAATAAATTTATGGGACAAAATGTCATTTCAACTTGGTTAATTTTTAAAGAGTAAATCTTAAAATAGACTCCAATGCAGCTAAATAAACCATGCTCTTTTTAGCTTATACCAAAACCTTATCTTAGATAGCTGCAGTTTCTTTCAATTCACATGTACTCAGTTTAATGATCCACTCATGGTTCTCAGCTTAAACATTTACCATATCATATTTAAGTTATTTTTGACTTAACTTTCCTAATAGGGGATACATGTTGTCCACAACACAGACAACTTCTACTAGTTCCACTTGATTCCAGAAGAGATTAACTAAAATTTTTCTGTAAATTTCTGAAAAAAAAATACAAGGCATGCCCTGTGCAATCAGATCTTTTGCACCATCACTAACCCACTAGTGCAAGTTTCCCAAGGTATGCAACACAATCCTTTTATTGCTGATTTTAATTCTCGTCTGTTACTTTTAGATATTTCCAAGCTTGATGTCATACACCAACCTATATCTTTGTCTATCTGCTTAGGGATAACAAGGGAAAAACATTATCCATACAGCTAAACAAGTGAAGCATTGCCTAACTGATGATGATTTTTTTTTTCAAATGAAAGTCAAATGAAATATTTATTACAATGATGCTAGCAAGACCTGAGCATATACCCAAAAAAAAGCACATGCAATTAAGGCCACACCAAAACAAAATATTGATCATTAGATTACAACCTAAGGGCTAAAAATAATCCCATCCAAAAATGAAAATCACACATTTCCATCACATAACCTGGCAAGCATACCCAATCATCAGAAAACTTGAACTAGACTTCATGGAATGGAAAGGCAAAGAAAAACGTGGGCCAATTTCTGTTCAATGTTATAAGGGAACTCCAACCAAGCTTTGATAGCAGATTGCTTAAACAAAATATCACAGAAAACTAAAAGAATTTGTATTAAGTGGAACTATGGTTCGAATCAAAAGAGGTAGCATATGTCAAAAAGAGATTACTAAATCTGTATGTAACCATGTCACTGAGACAGAAGGTATTTAACCGTATTACTAAATCTGTATGTAACCATGTCACTGAGACAGAAGGCATTTAACCAATTTGAAAGCACAACCTGTTCAGAGCTATTTGCAACTGAACCAACATATTCAAATTCAGCATTTTGAATTAACAAGAAAAAACAAGGACTTATTGAACATGTGCCAGGGAGTTTCCATGTTTAATAATTAGATATATTGCAAGAAACAGTACTTTGAGCAACAGATATACACAAGGCCCCAACAGAAGAAAAGTACGTCATCAAAAGTAGCAAAAAGAACTCATGTTTGCTCCAAAACTGTTTTTAGCTAGTAATAACACTTACTCGTTAACTTCAGCAAGAGAGGATTGCAATTTAACCAAGTGGGCCATGAGATCCTTTGCTGCATTTGCATCAACATTCTTCAAGAAGCATAAACAAGTGAGATTCACTCCAACTTCCTTCTAAGTCGAATGAAAATGACAACAATACTGAAATTTCCAACCTCATAGTCATATCGAGTATAATAGTGGCGACCATAGGTAGCCCAATGCTTGCGAACAATATCTTCAACAGTTACAAGCTTTCCTCCATTAAGATTATCCTTGTTTTTGTAAGCCAGTATAGATAGCCAAGCCAGCACCGCCCAGATTCCATCCTTCTCTCGTATATGGTCTGACCCTGTTGACAGACGTTTATAGCAATGAGTTGTCATGCAACTAAATAGCAATTGCAACCTCCAACTACCAAAAATAATTCTGAAAACACAAACCAGTTCCAAAACTTTCTTCACCACAAATTGAACACAATCCAGCATCCATAAGGTTCCCGAAAAACTTCCAGCCGGTAGGAACCTGACAATTAACAGTAAACAGCACATTTATATGCCACCACAGCATAAGCATAAGGGGACAATCCTATAAGACTTTGTGCCAAAGTATACCTCAAAAAATTTCAAATTAAGATGTTTGGCCACAACATCAAGGGCTGCTGAAGTTGGCATGCTCCTACAAGTAGAAAGTGTAAAAATTAATCATAAATTTCTGGGAGGAAAAAGAGAAGGATCTAATTACCCACAAAAAGAAGAAAGAAAATACAAAATCCTCAAAAACTCCGCAAACATTCCTTCAAGTTAAAAACTTCAGATTTTGTAGATTTATATAACATACTAAGAAGATTGCATGCATAAGAAGTATTGGCAGCGTGAAATAAACATAAAAACAAAAAAGTCAAGAAGAAGGTAACTAGCACAGTACTAAACCTTGCAACCCCCTTGAGGCCAGCAGAAAAATAAGGTATGGAGTCAACTGAATTTGCAGCAATAATGGCCACTGAATCTGATGGTGTAACAAAGAATCTGAAAATGAAATCAAATTAAAAACACGACTGAGGAGAATAATTCCTCAATAGACACAATAAAAAAAGAGCTGCACATTGGCACTACCTTTTTCCAAGAATCATATTACGATCAGCATCACCGTCAGCAGCAGCACCAAATTCTGGGGGTTCACCTTCAGATCCTGATTTTCCCAATCCCATGCGAGCAACCAATTCCTTTGCATAAGTTAGATTGGGATCTGGGTGCCCTCCTCCAAAATCCTCCTGTTAACATTAGCCAAGTAAATACAAAAAAGATCACATTAACTATTGGGATAAATGAGAGAGATGCTTAATTATTACTAGATATTCATCACAAACTTAAGACCTTGGGCACACAGTTCAATAACGAACTCTCCTTTGCACCAAGCTCCTCAACAAAAATACGCGTTGCATAAGCCCCAGCAACACCATGTAATGCATCATAGCTTAAAATTGATGTCAGATAAAAATCACAATCATTTTGATGTCAAAAAGGATATTTTAAACTCATAACACTCAGAAGAGTTGAAAAGGGAGTCCATCTACATACCAGAACGTGAATTTTGGACTTGTAAGCAGCTTGCGAATAGACTCAAAATCAAAAATAGATCTGAAGCCATTGCAAAAAAAGAAGGGTGAAATAATACGCAAGAGCAGTCACATGAGCATCTTACTTCCTTCTTTTTCTTGTTTTCTTGGAATAAACACATCTTATTGTAAAAGTATAAAGAGAACACAACTTAAATGCAAGAAAAAGAGACCAACCATTCCAAAAAGATGAATCTTATATTCAAAAGTTCAATTAAATGGTGCTACAAAAATGAAAAGTTCAGTCAAATGGTTCTATAAAAACTTTATAACCATATACACAATTAGCAGGGTGACAATGTTACGTAATGCCTGCAAATATTATAAGACATTGAACAAAATTATAAGACATTGAACAAACAGCGTGTATAGATTTGATAATTTGTTCCTTAATAAAAACAATGTTAAACCATGCATGTCAGGATGATCATTTGAATCACCAAGGTTTGCTTTTTGTTTAATAACTTGAACAGTACTTGTAGAAGGAATGCCTTGCACACAAGTCTCATGCTTATTGGGGGAAAAAATCATATAGATTAGTAGAAAATTTAGCTTTTTTATGGTCCGCTCGTATTAGATTCACCAAAAGCATGGTTAGGCTAGGTCTTACAACACACTTTGAATTCATAGTGGATAGTGCTGTAGTTTCTTATAGGTTTCGTTTTCTTTCAAATGTTAAAGAATGTCAAAGCCATACATATCAGACAGAAATGTCCACAGAATACACTGAATTCACTCTGGTCCTGTCCTGGTCGAAGCCGTTTAGGATTTACCCTTTGAAGACAGACGAAGTGCTGTCTTTTCTGATTCTTGTAATTCTCGAATGACAAGGAAGTAGATTAAGAGCAGTAAATCTCACCACACCCATCCTTTTAAAGCGAAACACATCAAAATTGTCCAACCATGTTCAGGAAGTGAAGAAAATAAGCACCATCCCTGTGGTTACGGCTGTTTAAACTAAAGACATAACCACTCTCTCTTTCTTTCTTTTTACAATTTCAAAAGTGACCAAAAAACTTTAAATTTATTGATAACTTGTGGGTAAATAAAAATATCATTCTGTTCAGATACAATACAAGAAACATAAACATTATGTTATTCAACAATAAATTTTCGAAGAAGTAAACATGAAATCCTCCAAGTATGCTATCACATGTGTGCAAACACAAACACAAATAGTATACTATCCATATGAAAATGATTTCAAGAGTGACTCAGAAACCCAACCAATTCTGAGGGCAAATTACTATTCTATACACCCATCCACACCCCACTTCCCATTTGAACTCAAAAACAACCTTAAGCGTATTACTTTAAGACCATAATCTGGCTTTTGAGCCCATCAAGGCTTGGATGGAAAAGATAATGCCCACGTTTTAAGCTTGAGTTTCAAGAGAAACAAGATTTACATAGTGATGTCTAGGATAATGTTTGATCCAATTTTCTACATTACAAGTGCTTTTCTATATATGTGTTTTCTGTGCGTCAGAGAGAGAGAGAATGGAACCACTCAATCTAGCCAGCAAATATCAATGAAGTATGGGAACCCTAAAAAATAAAGGAAGGGAATAAACAAAGAGAATAAACATAATACAGAAGCAATAGCTTACTTCATTAATTTCACATAATCATTCGCTGAGTCAAAAACCTCCACATCAAACTGCCCCTCAGGCCCACTAAAGCTAGTTACACCAATTGCACTGATATCCACCTGAATGCAAATGAACCATCATATAGTTCGTAATTGATCACTGGGGACAAGAAAAGAGACATTAGTAATGGAAGATGCAGAAATACATTTGGCAGATCTGCAGTAAGATACTCCTTTATTGTTGTGGTGTTTTCATAAATCTTATTTGTTATTCCCTCAGGAGCAGGTCCACCATTTTCCATATTGTATTTGATCCCAAAATCCTGCAATCCGATAGGGAGTACCACACAATCAAAACCAGCGGATATAAGAAGCAGTAAAAGTTTCAGTATTTCATTTGTTCAGATAAAATGTAAGTCCAAATTGACTTTCTACTCATTATAAGGCAGTATAACATTGCATATCCTTTCCTTTCATGCAGACAGAAGAAGTAAATAGACAAATTATTAATAATACTGAACCATTTAAACTAAATTGCTAAACGTTTACCTCATTTGGACCACCAGGATTATGGCTTGCTGTCAGTATAAAAGCTCCGGTTGCCTTGGATCCCTGATATTCAAAGAAGAAATTACTTATGTTCAACCTATAAGTTGGCCAATTATAGTTGACTTAATTATGAACCAGTATATTGATATAAAAGGCAACTTACATCAACCCCAACTCTTTCACGTATAACAGCTGACACTGCAGGAGTGGAAAGCAATGCGTTCTGACCAACCCACACACGTCTTACTCCGTTTGCAGCAGACATCTTAACAATGATCTGCCAACAAAAGAAAGTTAGAAGAAATAATACATTGAAATACTCTAGGAATTTAGAAGCATTGTAAGTCATAATACAATAATGAAGACCATCTTGACTGCAGAAAAAGACTAACATGGACTATCTAATAATTTGTTTCCAGAAGCATGTTTTCCACTTAAAAGTTTTTCCTGCAATCTTATCTTAAATAATCTTCAATCAAAATCAAACAAATGCCTCAACAGAGGGACTCTATGGCCTACACATAATGGCTAAGGAGTCATTCTTGCAGTTAAGAAGTTTTTGTGCAACCAATAGTATGATTCATTTTCATTCATATTTGAAGTAGATGCAATTTGAGAAAGATAGTTCACTCGATTAATGAAATGGAATTTAGCAAGCAAAGACAGAAATACAGCCCTAAAAAGAACACGATTTCAAAAATGATAACATCAAGCTCAATAACCTTTCAATCCAAAATGGCATTTGCAAGCCAAGTGAAATCCAAACCTTCAAGAACAAATTAAAACGCCAGCCAGTTGCAGTAAATTAGAAACAAGTGCTCTGATATAAAGGAGTACCGTTTAAGTGGGCACTGTAGTAGGTTGCCCTTCAATCATAAACTATTCATGTTATCTGGAGCTAATAGCAGAACAGAGATGCAACAGACAGTACAACATCTAGAAGATGAATGGTGCTTAACACAAACTCTGCACAATTGCAACATAGAAAACATAAGATACCTGAACAGCATCCTTTGAGAAATAACGACCATCACCAGAGACAACAAGTGTGGCACCTGCACATGAGGAAAACCCAGAAATGACTTTTTTAACTCACTCTTTTGTAATGAATAAAGTATTGTTGAAGATTCAACGAATGACACACAATGACAGAACAATGTTACTTTAGCATAGACTGCACAGGAAGGTATAAACAAGTTTCGGTGAAGACTTGGCAGAGAGGGAAGAAGCTACTAATGTAACTGGATATAAAGAATGAAAATTTTAACATTGCATGAAACAACCATAAAGCCAGTGTCATTTATTTTATACTTCAAGTTTGAAACACTACACATCTAGCAACAAAATTGTGAGAACAGAACTGAAAAACTAACCTCTAACTTTTTCTGCAGTAAGGGCATTGAACGTTGACTGGACAAAATTTTCCAAGTAATGGGGTTGCTTGAACACCTTCACCTGAAAGAAACAATTATGCTGATGTTAATATACATTAATAAGTAAACTCTATTCTAATAGCAGTAGTTCCAGAGAAGATATATATCAACTAAAGGATATTACAAACCCAAGATAGACTGCATTATGTCAAGTAATATTATATAATTAAGGACAATGAAAGCGATTTTTTTCTTTAGAACACATAAAACGAAAATTTTGAGCTCTTTAGCTACACAAGAAAGACACTGATGGTAATACCCGCAAACAACAGACTGTATTAAAAATTAACTTATATACATACACGGCCATTTCATCGTATAGTAGTAATCAAATGAAAAGGAGATGACAAGTTGTGGTTTTACAATTACAAGTCCCACGCTAACTTTAAGGTCGACGTCACCCAAACATAAATGAAACAAATTTCAACCAATTAGAATAAGTAGAAGCCTTGAATTCATCTACATAATATTATTAAAGTTAAAAAATTGAAATCTCAGCCATATACCAACCACAATATCAAACTTGGGAAAGAAAAGCACAAATAATGTGATTATAGAAACAAGTCGATATACAGTGTCTCAGATACTTAAGCCCATTGAAAATGAAAATAAGTTAACAGGCCAGAGAGATCGATCCAAACAAATAGTAAGTTGATGAAGAAAAAAACCAAAAATTGATTTGTTCAAAAGAGGTAGATATAGATCGAATTCAATATGTTTACGAAATAAAGCTAATAAATTGCTGATCCACAACACAAAAACAAAACCGTGCGAACTGGAAGCAAAACTAAATAGATGCAAGGGATCTGATCAGAAACAAAAAGAAAAGAAGTAACAAAGAAGACGAATAAGACCTTTTTACGGAGACCAGAAGTACCAGGTTTCTGGCCATCGAAAGGAGTAGTCTGCACACGCGTAACCTTGAAGACTACCATTCTTTTGTTCTCTGCAACTCCAGAAACGTCCTTGTTAGAATTATGGAGAGATTGAGAAGAGATACGGTAGAAGAGTACACTGACTGAAATATGGGAGGTAACAGCAGAGATACTTATATTTGCTTACGAGGAAATGGAACGCTATCTATCTGAGGAGGACAAGCGTTTCCGTAACTCCTATAACTATGTTTTAGCAACGGAACGGAACGGAACGTTTACGATTTTTTTTCTGAAGGTATAAAAGAAAAGAAAAGAAAATAGCATAAAAAGATATTCGATTTCGAACGGGGCAACCGCAAAGCAATTAAAGCCTCTTTGGTTTTTTCGTCATCATTGGGATCGGTGCCATGTGGTTCTTTTTAGGTGGTGAGGCCGGAGGTAGAGCGCTTCCAACGCAATTCAGATCCACCCCACCCTTGGAAAAGAATTTGTATTAAATGAACAGTTACTTTTAGTTTGGAATTTAATAAACTGTTGGTTTAATTAGCCATTTTTACAATTTACTTAATCGTAAGGTGTGAATATATCTCTATTTATTACATAATTTGCTAATTAATGATCAATACTATTAATAATAACATAAGTATTGTTTGAGTTCTAATTAACTCTTTAATTTTCATTAGACCATCTGAATGAAAAAAAGGTTGCACCTTACTCTATACCATTCAGGTTATTTTAGAGGCGGAAGTGACCAAAATGGGTACTTCCATCATTTTACGGAAGGGATATATTCATTTGCTTTCATTCTCGTGCTTTGTACACATGACGCCCTCCCCATCAATGCCGAGAGAAAGAGGCAACAGACGGTACACCATAGTTTGGCACGTGATCGGCCTAGATGTAGATGTAGACGTGCCGAATCACGCCCCTTCCACGGCTGAAATGCCTACAGCCGAAAATAAAAAGACGATGCTAGGCTGCTCTTTAAGGAATGGCATAGGGAGGTCGGGTCCGGCGTGATCAAATTTCTAGCTGAATTTTGGGTTTAAGTACTTAGCTCGACTCAATTGATCCATTTGATAAAATAACATCGTGTTATTTATTAAGTATTGACATGAAAAAAATGTTAGATTAAGCTTAACCTACTACTAAGTTTTATAAAATAGTCTCTAATTATAATATGATTTAATTGAAAATTTTCAAATAAGAATATAATGAATCACATCAACTTTATCAAACAAAAAGTTATAAATTTTGGTCTTATCTGTTTATAGGAGATTTTAAAAAAAAAGGTATAGGATTTCATATAATAATTGTTTGCAAGCTCATGTTTGTGAAACAACTAATGAGAATTTTGACATATTATTGTGGTAAAAATTGAATGGAGCTTAATATCAGATTATGCAAACAATTTTAAGAATTTTTTTGTTATTTCAATATCTACGGTTGCTTCTAAACTTGCTTTTCGTATTATTGTTCGTATAATAAGCCTTCATTATAGTTTATTTCATCCAACTGTAAGATTTTAAATTTTACCTAACCTTCCCTACTATTCATGTTATGGTCCATTTAATGAGTTTACCCACTACACACACACACACGTTAACGCCCATGTCATGGCCGTTACCTCCTCTGTGATGGGCAGAGGTATTAAAATACAGTTTGTAAGCTTGTTTGGGTCCCTATTCTCGCCAAGCATTAGTGTACACCATCAATCATGCTTACAAGAAGAGGATAGAAGATTCAAACACAGAGACAAGAAGATTTTGGTGGACAATGGTTGGAGGTATTTATTCTCGGTTGAGCTTTCATTGTATGTATATATATGTATGTATGGTTATTGTGTATGTATCTTTTGCGTAATGTTGTTGTATGAGATGCATGCCATATGTTATTGATTTACATTTGATATCAGAGCTTTAGTTCATGCCTCTGTCTTGCTTTATAAACCATCAAAAAGCATATCTCTGTTATACTCTATTTTTGGTGAATTTCTGCCGTGATGCATGAGTTGGGATTGTTGAATTTCTGCCATGGAGCATTCGACGTTGACTGGACCGTGAAGGAGGAGGAGGGATGACGATCGAAGGTGATCGCTTCGGATGTCGCCATCCATAGAACGTTGCATGGATGGTTCTCTGACGTCTCACGCACGTCGAGTGGTCGACGTTGTCCCATTGCCGACGTCAGAGAACCTCTGGCGTCCTCTGCTTGTTTGGAGCGTCAGAGCTCCATCGAGTCCAGCCGGGTCACACCTAACCCGGCTGGAGGTTAAAGATGACCTGTGATTTTTTTGACAATTTTTTAAATATTAATTATATTAATATTAGTAATTATTGGGTTATTAATATTAGTAATTATTGGGTTAATCAAGACCCAACCCATTATGTTATGATTTTAATTATAAAATCATTTTTGGGTATTAACATTTGATGAAAAATATTAATTTTTAATTATGTATGTCTTATGTTGGAATTTAAGTTTTTGACATGCATATTATAATTGTTTAATTTTTGCACAACTTGCATGTAATTAATTGAAAATTTTGTATGTATAAATTTTTTTGATTATTATACATGTAAAATTAGATTAAATAATTTGTTCATTATTATTTGATTTATTTGCATTATTTATTAATTGATGCAAATGTTTAGGCTTTTAATTTGAAGCTTAAGATAATGTTAGTTATCATATGATTTTAATTAATTTGGAGTAACTACAGCATCTCAAATTAATTATAATTATATGTAGTTTTAAGATCACATTGAATCATCACCCACAGGAATTTTTTTATATTTGTATGATTAATTAGGATGAAATATTGAATTATATTTCTTAATCTACCTACAGGAATTAAGAAAAGGAACATAATTCAATAGTTTTGTCATAAAGTTGTAGATGAATCTAATTGAGTAGAACTTTAGCCCACAGGCAAGTCTTATGTCACTAGATTCATCTGTTAAATGCATGATTTACATTGGTAAACCATAAATTATTTTTAGCCTCGAATTATATATAACAAGAATATATTTTTATTTCTTAATTTGCAGTTACTCAGACTATGAATATTTTTGATATTAAGTGTGATATTCCCAAATTGAGAGGTGATAACTACAAGGTGTGGAAGGAAAGAATTCTGATTCATTTAGGATGGATGGACATATACTATGTTATTAGAAAAGACAAACCGCCGAATATGACTGAAACCAGCACTCCAGAAGCTGTTGCTCTTTATGAAAAGTGGGAGAGGTCTAATCGCCTCTCTGTGATGTTCATAAAGACCAAAATATCTGCTAGTATTCGTAGTTCTGTTGAACAACATAATAATGTTAAAGATCTATTGAAGGCCATTGATGAGCAGTTCGCTACATCTGATAAGGCCCTTGCCAACACCTTGATTATTCAATTGTCATCATTAAGGCTCACTGGAATAAAGGGCGTTTGCAATCACATCATGCGTATGAGGGACATAGCAGCTCAGCTGAAAGCGTTGGAGGTTACTATATCAGAATCTTTCCTCGCGCATTACATTCTGTGCACTCTGCCTCAACAATATGGTCCTTTCAAGATTTCTTACAACACACATAAGGACAAGTGGTCGATTAATAAGTCGTTGACTATGTGTGTACAAGAAGAGGAGAGGTTGTTGATGGAAGAGGGTGAAAGAGTCAATTTGACCATTTCAGGAAAGAAGAGACAGGATGATGTCAAAAGCAAGGAAAAAGGGAAAATTTCCCCTCAGTTAGATATAAAGAAACCGTCTAAGTGTTTCTTCTGCAAGAAGAAGGGACACATGAAGAAAGACTGCGCTAAATTCAAGAACTGGATGGAAAAAAAAGGTACTCATATTTCATTTATTTGTTATGAATCTAATATGGTTAATGTTAATCATAACACATGGTGGATTGACTTTGGTTCTACAATCCATGTTTCAAATACCTTACAGGGTATGCAAAATCTAAGGAAGCCAGTGGGAAGTGAACAATTCATCTATTTAGAAATCAAGACAAGTTCACATGTGGAAGCCATCAAACTTGCAGTTTGGTTTTGAGCAGTGACATTATTTTTTGTTTGGAAAAGACCTTTTATGTTCCAAATTTCTCTAGAAATTTTATTTCTGTATCAAGACTTGTAACTTTTGGTTTTTCCTTTAACTTTTCAGATTCTGGTTTCAGTTTATGTAATGGATCTAAAGTTCTTAGTTATGGTATATTATCTGATGGTCTTTATTCCATTCAATTGCAAAATGAGGATGCCCAGCTATAGTTCGATGCATTTTACTACTGGATTAAAACGATGTGTTGTGAATGAAGAATCCTCTATGTTATGGCATCGTAGATTAGGACACATCTCCATTGAGAGAATTAAGAGGTTAGTAAGTGAAGGAGTACTTAGTACTTTAGATTTTGCTGAATTTGAGACTTGCGTGGATTGCATTAAGGGTAAGCAAACTAACAAATCTAAAAGGGGTGCCAAGAGGAGTACAAACTTGTTAGAAAATCATACATACAGATATTTGTTATCCAGATATGGATCCGAAATACTTTGTCAGCTTCATAGGCGATTTTTCATGATATATCTATCTCTACCTACTTCATTCTAAAGATGAAGTTTTGGACGCCTTTAAAATGTTTAAGGCTGAAATGGAGAATCAATGTGAAAAATTGATTAAAATCGTGAGATCAGATAGAGGTGGAGAGTACTATGGTAGATACACTGAAAGTGGACAAGCACCTGGTCCTTTTGCGAAGTTTCTTTAGGAACATGAGATTGTTGCTTAGTACACCATGCCTGGTTCTCCGAATCAAAATGATGTAGCAGAAAAAAGAAACCGAATATTAATGGACATGGTAAGAAGTATGAGGAGTAATACAAAACTTCCTCAATTCCTGTGGACTAAAGCTCTAAAGACGGTTGTATTAAACCGAGTTCCAACCAAGGCTATCTCAAAAACACCTTTTGAGTTATTTAAGTGGAAACTAAGTTTTAGACATATATGCACTTGGGGATGCCCGTTTGAAGTGAGAATTTACAACCCACAAGAGAAGAAGCTAGAACCAAAGACCATTAGTGGGTATTTCATTGGATATGCTAAAAGGTCTAAGGAGTATAGATTCTATTGTCCATCTCACAGCACTAGAATTGTGGAATCAAGAAATGCAAAATTTCTTGAGAATGACTTGATCAGTGGGAGTGGTCATTTTCTAGACATAGTTTCTGTAAATGGTCATGTGAAGCTCAACCCTCTGGTTCAAGTGATAGATTGATTGTCATCCACACCCCTCAAGTTCAAACGGGTGTTGGACAACCAGTTACTAGAGTTCCACGAGCTATTAATACTAATCCAGTAGATCAAGTTGTAAATGAAGAACAACCAGAAATTGTTGAGCAACTAGTTGAACAACAGGTTCTTCGTGAGGATGATTATACAGCATTGAGATCTATTAGGATTAGAAGGTCAGCAATACCTAGTGATTATATAGTGTATCTATAAGAGTCAGATTATAACATTGGAGCCGAAAATGATCCTGAAACATTTTCACAGGCCATGAGCTCTAAGGAATCAAACTTGTGGTACAATGTTATGAAGGATGAGATGGATTCTATTACATCTAATCAAGTCTGGGATCTCGTTAAGTTGCCAAATGGTGTCAAAGTCATTGGATGTGTATGGGTTTTTAAGACAAAGAAAGACTCACGAGGCAACATTGAGAGACATGAAGCAAGGCTTGTTGCCAAAGGGTTCACTCAGAAGGAAGGAATTGACTACACGAAGACATTTTCTCCTGTATCTAAGAAAGATTCTCTTCGCATGATCATGGCATTAGTAGCTCATTTTGATCTTGAGTTACATCAAATGGATGTGAAAACAACGCTCCTCAATGGTAAACTAGAGGAAGAGGTTTACATGAAACATGAAGGATTCTCCTCTCGTAATGGTGAGCATTTAGTCTGCAAGCTTAATAAATCCATATATGGATTAAAACAAGCCTCCCGACAGTGGTATTTGAAATTCCATGAGGTTATCACTTCATTCGGTTTTGAAGAGAACATAATAGACCAATGTTTATACCAGAAGGTCAGTGGGAGTAAGACTTGTTTTCTTGTGTTATACGTGGATGACATCTTACTTGCAACTAATGATAAGGATTTGCTATATGAGGTGAAACAATTTCTCTCAAAGAATTTTGATATGAAAGATATGAGTGAGGCATCTTATGTCATTGGCATCAAGATCCATAGAGAAAGATTTCGAGGCATTTTGGGTTTATCTCAAGAGACCTATATCAACAAAGTTTTAGAGAGATTTCAGATGAAAGATTGTACACCAACTGTAGCACTTATAATGAAGGGTGATAGATTCAGTTTGAATCAATGCCCGAAGAATGATTTTGAACGGGAACACATGAAAAACATTTCATATGCTTCAGCTATTGGAAGCCTTATGTATGCTCAGGTTTGCACCTAACCTAACATTGCATATGCTGTTGGAATGTAGGAAGATATCAGAGTAATCCAGGTATTGACCACTGGAAAGCAGCAATTAGTCCCGATTCAGACTTTGCTAGCTGCGTTGATTCAAGGAAATCAACATCTGGTTATATTTTCATGCTAGCTGGTGAAGCTATATGTTGGAGAAGTGCCAAGTAGACCCTGATTGCTACTTCCACTATGAAGGTTGAGTTCGTATCATGTTTTAAGGCCACCTCGCATGGGGTATGGTTGAAGAGTTTCATATCTGGGCTTAGAGTTTTTAATTCAACTTCTAAGCCATTAAGGTTGTACTACGACAACTCCGTTGCGGTCTTTATGGCTAAAAATAATAAGAGTGGAAGTCGAAGTAAGCATATAGACATTAAGTATTTAGCCATAAGAGAACATTTTAAGGAAAGGAAAGTTGTCATAGAGCACATTAGCACTGATTTGATGATTGTGGATCCTTTAACTAAAGACATGCCACCTAAGCAGTTTAAGGATCACATAGTGCAAATGGGACTTGGTTCCATAATGTGATTTTGTTATACATTTGTTACTTTAATGAAACTCTTATTTAATTTTGATATTTTCACATATATTTTGTGCACACATATTTTGATTGGTTTTGAGAAATGTCATTTGATTTGGACCTAGAATAAATATATGGTTTATTCATTAAATTGAAGGGCTAGTAATGAGAAATTTTGTATATGTAATACATGGAAGATAGTACTCACTATAAGAGGACCTATCGTCATGATTCATATATTTGATTTCTTGTCATGTTTGTATTGGGTTAAATGGACCAAGTAAGAGAATGTAAGATTTTAAATTTTACCTAACCTTCCTTACTATTCATGTTATGGTCTATTTAATGAGTTTACCCACTACACACGCACGCGTTAACACCCATGTCGTAGCTGTTACCTCCTCTGTGATGGGCAAAGGTATTAATGTTAGACATTTTTGCCCCTAAGGACAATTTTGTCAATTTCCCATTCAGTGGACAGTTATTAATTGTAATTTAGTTTTTAATTAAATTACCGGTTAAGTTACGTAATTTAATCCAGATAAAGATAATAAAGTGGCCCAATAAATGATCTAAATTAATGGGTCAAAGTTCGGGTAGAAAATGGATCTCTTTCAGTATGGACCTGGACCGTATCGGCCTTGTGATGGGAAAGCCCGATATGGAAGCTTATATATATATAAGGGGGTCTCCTGTAGTTACTTAAGCAATTCACGAGCATTCAAAGCTCTGGCCCGTTAAGAGCGCCCGTGTATTAAGGAAACTACAGAAAGGCCTAGACCTCGAGCCAATGAACGTTTTCTACAGAGGTTCCGAGGAAGTTCGAGCTCGTTTGGCAGCTGTAAAAGGCTTTTAAAGATCGGATGGAACCAAATCAGGTATTCCGCATTATCTTCATTTTTAATCCTTTCATGTCCGATCCTAGGTGCATAATAAAGTCTGCTCTATGCGTTACACGTGCCTCACTTGATACCGAACCTAACCATCTGCATAGTGAACTTCCGGACACAGACTTAGCAAAGTCATTTCTTGAAAATGTCTCCTTGAGGCACACAGTCTCACCTAGTATTGAAACAAGTGCCTTGACTAAAGAATTGATCTCCATAAAGTATACAAAAAAGGGGGAGTAAGGAGTACATATCAAGAATGATTAATCTTCACTGGAGATCGAAGATGTAAGACATTTCTTTTCCTGATGTCTTCATAAGGCACCAAACTCTGAATACGCTCCCTTCAGAGTTAAGTAATCTGGTGAAGACATATTATTGGCAGGATGAGGAATGGTACTTTAATGTTTTGATTTTCTATTGCGTTACTGAGGGGGAGAACCTTAAGTTTGTTACTCCTACAGTCCTTGATGCAACTAAATGGAAGGAAAAGATGAAGCACACTAAGATTAAAGGTAGAAAGACTGAATCTTCTCCACATGCTAATGCTGGTCGATTCAGTGTTGGTGAAGGTCCTAAGGACATAAGGAAGCCAACAGTATAAGGCATAGAAGGAAAGACTGTGACTATCAGATAACTTCTTGGCTTGTCAATTTATGAATCTAATTGCGATAGTCATATTAAGTACTTGGTGGCTATATGATGGAGTATCTGATCAAGGTGCAAGGGGTTCATATCCAAGATAAATCCAAATAAAGAGAAAGGAGGAACTGATGGTTGACAGCCATAAATAAATGGAAGTAATGTCTATAGGGGATAAATGTACTGAATCTTGTAGCAAGGTTCATTTAGGTTGTTACACGACACATTCTATATATGATCTTTGGATCAATTTTGGACAAAGGAGGTTGATGTTTTGTCTTTAATACTTCTGTTGTACAGTTGTGTTTAATGCAAAACATAATGGTACGACTTTCTTGTCATATGGTTTGTATAGAACGTGTCTTATCCCGAATTAGATATATGCTTCTTAGTATCTTGCTGAACAAGTCATGAAATGAAGGACCCTGATGAAGGAAAAGTCATACATGGTGTGGCATAAAAGTTTAAGCCACATTTCCAGAGCTAGAGTTGAGAGATTGATTAAGGAAGACATTCTCTCAATTTTAGATTATGATGGTCTGGGACCCTGTGTTGACTATTACAGGGGTGAGTTGACTAATAAGGATATTGAGGTCAACTTATGCTTCTGACTTATTGAGTTTGATACATAAGGATATCAGAAGACCTTATACAGTTGCATTATGCAATTTCAAAAGTATTCTGACATTTGTCATGATTATTCCCATACAGTTATGTGTTCTCGCTTAAAGACTGAAGGTTGAGAGAACCAATTGGGAAAATTCGTGTAGAATGTTAGATTTGACCATGGAGGAGAATATCATGGCAAATATGGTGTTTCAAGACTTGAAAAAGTCAATGCAGAATAAGACTAATCTCCTGAATATTTAGAGGTGTGAAAACCAGTCTCACACAGATTAGTGTATGAGGCTGCCCTACCGAGGTGATATAATCCTTATAAATAGAAAATGCATACTCATTGTGCTCATTGCTATTTAGTGAGATATCCTGACCACTCTAAAGCTACAGATTCTACTGTAGAGAATGAGGGAAGAGAATAGTGGAATCACTAACAGTTAAGTATCTGAAATACGATGTCTATGATGATGGTGGGTCTCTTGACCTTTAGGATGATAACAGGATGGATACTACAGTTGTTATGTATCCGCTACTCATACAGTGAGATCCAGTGGATTTAGGTCTTTGTATCATGCCTATACAGGAACAGGAACCCATACCTGTTTACACAGTGGTTCCTGGGGTATAAGATCTAATGTAGTTATAAAGATCCACCGGAGTGAGATGACTTGTTATCCTATCGATATCATAGTCTATTAGGTGAACAGGACTATGATATTAGACATATTAAGAATCCAGTTACTTTTACAGAAGTTGTTTCTATACCCGCAATGGAATTGTGGTGGGTTGCAATAACTGATGAGATACAAGCCATGAAGCATAGTAAGGTCAGGAAGTTAGTTGACTTTGTAGCATAACCGCAAAACTGTCAGTATAAAGTTTAAGACCTAAAGGACTTCAGGATGAAGTTCATTGGTTCATGGACTAGCTTAATTGCTTGATGGTTCACTCAAAGAGAAATGCTAACTTTATTGTTACTTTTCTCACGTACCCTCGTAGGATACATTTTAAGTGATTATGGCAATTGCAGCTCATGATGATCAAGAGTTACATCAGATAGTTGTCAAAATCGCTTTCCTGAATAAAGATATTTATAAAGTGGTCTATATGGTACAACCTGAAGGATTTCAGGATCCAGAAGGAACTGACATGGTTTGCACGTTATGCAAATCAATATGTGGTTTACATCAACCTCCCGAAAGTGAAACCTTACAATTGATCAGGTTATTACCTTTTTTCGACTTCATGGAAAATAAAGTTAAAAGGTACTTGTACTAGATTAGGGGGAGCAACAGTATCTTCCTATTGCTGCATAAGGATGATATATTGCTCACGTTAAATGTCTTAACCATGTTGTATAAGGTGAAACAACTTTTGGTCAAGAACTTTAACATAAAGGCCCTTGACGTAGCATCTTTTGTCCTAGGTATTTGAAGTCACCAGGACAGATCTTAATATTCATCATACCTCTCAAAAGGTGCATACATTAAGGATATGTTACAAAGGTTTAATACGGCTAACAGTAAACCTGTCGTAACATTTATCTCTCATACTGAGAGATAATCTTTGGCATAGTGACCAAAGAATAAAATAAAGAGAGAGAGGTCATGAGGTGTGTTCTAGTATGGTTGATAGCCTAATGTATGCTCGGCTATGTACTAGGTAGAACATTGCATTTATTATTTAACTGTTTGGTCGGTATTTGGTAACCCAGATGTAGACCATTGAAATCCAGTCAAGTGAGTGTTAAGATCATTAAAGGAAAGCAAGGATTATATGTTGGCATATAGAAAAGTCAATAGACGAAAACTCGTAGGGAATTCAGATTCAGATTGTGCTGTGTGTCCGGATGATCGAAAGTTCACTTAAGGTTACGGTTCAAGGTTGTAGATGGTATAATGTTGTAGAAGTGTGTCAATAAGACACGGGTAACTTCCTCAATCACGCATGCATAGTGCATGCTACAGGCTGCTTCACAGACGGTTTAGCTTAGAAATTTGATTTCTGAGTTATCTGTGGTTGATTCAGTGGCTAGACCTATAAAGTTGTACTGTGATAATTAAGTTTCTATGTTGTTTAACAACAACATTGAATATCACAGGGTCTTAGCATTTTGAGATCAAATCCTTGATCATAAAGTAGTTGACATGAAAAAGTGACATTAAGGTTTGGAGCATTTAAAGACTAAGGAACTATAAGTCAATTCTGTAACTAAAGGACTTTACCCACTTGTGTTTGGAACACAAGTATACAGTATGAGTGTTTTGAAGTCCTTAGACACTGTTAGTTAAGGAATCATTATGTTTGCTCCATGTACATTCGTACATTTTGATGTATTATGACAATATGATGGTTTATCGATAAAGATGATCATCAATTTTCCTCAGTCATATTTGTTATCATACGTTGTCATAATACGTATAGAAGTCTTAAGATTTGTGTTGATCTTAAGCATTTTAAAGGTCATTGGGCATATATAAAGATTGACCTTAACCTATGTCATTAGACACATACAGTTTTATACGGATATATCCTTAAAGTTTGACATGGCATAGGGAGATATAAGTTTTGAATCCCATAAAGGTTCTCTAATGCAGTTTAGCATTCAGTTGGAGAACATAAAGGTTTTCTCTAATGTTGTTTAGCATTCGGTGAGAGAAAACAGGATTTCTCTGATGCAATTTAGCATAAATCTGGAGAAATCGAGACCTATAGACGAAGATGATACATAGTAGATCATAAAGGTATCATCATAGTCTGTCACACTCCATTTTCCCATTCATGTTAGTGAGGTATTAGGTATACGTGATTGTATTGGATTTGCTTCACACATGACATATGCGTCTGATATTTTTCGGTATCGAAATCCTTACAGGACAGAATGTAGGACTTTCATTATCTTTGGATCAAATGTTTTTAAACTCAGTCGACTAATACAGTAGCGTGACTTAACCGAATTTTTTAAACTGTTTTTAAAAGAGTCAAAGCTACAATTAATAATTGTCAAAGGGGGAGATTGTTAGACATTTTTGCCCCTAAGGGCAATTTTGTCAATTTCTCATTTAGTGGACAGTTATTAATTATAATTTGGTTTTTAATTAAATTACCGGTTAAGTTACGTAATTTGATCCAGATAAAGATAATAAAGTGGCCCAATAAATGATCTAAATTAATGGGTCGAAGTTTGGGTAGAAAATGGATCCCTTTCAGTATGGACCTGGACCATATCGGCCTTGTGATGGGGAAGCCCGATATGGAAGCTTATATATATATAAGGGGGTCTCCTATAGTTACTTAAGCAATTCACGAGTATTCAGAGCTCTGACTCGTTAAGAGCGCCAGTGTATTAAGGAAACTACAGAAAGGCCTAGACCTCGAGCCAGTGAACGTTTTCTATAGAGGTCCCGAGAAGGTTCGAGCTCGTTTGGCAGTTGTAAAAGGCTTTTAAAGATCGGATGGAACCAAATCAGGTATTCCGCATTATCTTCATGTTTAATCCTTTCACGTCCGATCTTGGGTGCGTAATAAAGTCTGCTCTACACGTTACAATTAAAAGATGGTTTGTAAGCTTGTTTGGGTCCCTATCTCGCCAAGCATTAGTGTATACCATCAATTGTGCTTAAGGAAGAGGATAGAAGATTCAAACACAGAGACAAGAAGATTTCAGTGAACAATGGTTGGAGGTATTTATTCTCGGTTGAGCTTCCATTGCTATATATATATACACACACACATATAATATTATATATATATATATATATATAGATATGTATGTATGTATGTATGTATATATATTATATGTGTGTATGTGTGGTTCACTACAAGAAAATAGTGAATTACATATGGCAATTACCAACGGAAAAAGCCAATATACCGTCGGTAAATATATTTACCGACGGAATAAACCGACGGAAGAAAACGTCGGTGATTCGGCCGTAGCTAAATTC
>JAOQMS010000178.1:7774671-7802474 GCA_027563885.1 Erythroxylum longipes
CATTTCCGTCGGTAAAATGCGACGGAATTTGTGTCGTCGGTAATATTCTGACGCTAATTCTCGATTTCCTTGTAGTGGTTATTGTGTATGTATCTTTTGCGTAATGTTGTTGTATGAGATGCATGCTATAAGTTATTGATTTACACCGACAACTTTGAATGTTTGTCAATATCTTACTTTAATAATTTTATATTTTTTAAATGTTGTATAGGCATATAAGATGTGGATGGTGAGCCTATATATCATTCTGGAAGTTACATTTATTTGTTACTAAAAGTATATTCATTTAACTAATTTGTTGCATGAGTAGATATAATTTTTATAATGTTTTATTTCTAAATATTAAGGAAGTGGTGTCAAGTGTTTACAATATTGTTTATAGAGAAGAATAACCAATGGTTGTTTTCATATATCTAACTATAACCACTTTTTCCATCACGAGTTACCTTGAAAAATCTTGAATGCTTTGATTATCTAAATTTTAGTGCTTCTTGTTTCATGTTTAAACAATAAGCAAATAACTATGATTATCTATACCGTTCATAAAGAAGAACAATAAAGGATATGAGCGGGGACAAACAGTAAGATTGTACTGCGCAATTACAACCATATGATGTACTTGAATTGCAAATTCAGAGGAGAGAGGTGAGAGGGCAGTGGAGGAGAATGAAAGTGTTATAAGAGGCAATATAAGATCTTACCTGATTTTTAATCTACGTTGGTTTCATTTCTAAGTACGTTTCCATCTCTAGTCACGCTTCATATAATTCACTTTAACAGTATAAGTTAACAAAGATGACCACTGGAATATATATTTGAAACAAAATAATACTTTATGCATTCAACTGTTACTTTTATATTTTGGATATTATTGCAAAGTTGAACAAATTTCAAGCATAAATGATTCATTTAAAACAAGGAGATATTTGCTTTATTATTGTTAAGAGTATGTTTATGCTTAAGAGAGAGATAAAGTCGTCACTCAAACTTTGCAAGATAAAAGAGAAGTGAAAATCTAAGTTTGAAAATCATGTACAACTGTTGTCAAATTAACAATTAGAATATATGATATGATACCCTAGTATATCTTCTTTAATATCTTGCTAGTTTGCTATTGTTTCAAAGAAACTTGTGCTCTCAATGATAATATATAATTTTTGTTTACTGTGATACAATATTAACAAAACAACCCAACATTTAGCGTATGGGCATGAACAAATTTGTCTATTAACATCACATAAGTTGGCAATTCTGATAGCTTTAAGCATCTAACCTTCTAGATTTTTTTTAGTGAGCACGAGTGGACATATGCATGAGGTCAATCAGCGAGCGTCTTGAACGTTTTCTTCTAGTTCTCCTAAGCAATGGCTTGCAGACAATCATCAGCTAGATTCTCCATTCGCATTATGCGTGGTGGCTACATGAGTTAACATTTTCGTTCAAGGTGAGCCAGAATCTAATCCATTCTCAGAGTTTTATCTTCATTTGGTATGGGTTCCTCTCAATGTTCTGAAAACATCTTCTATTGTATTTTTTACACAGGTAACTGACGTTGGCTCTATATTCCGTCTCGATAAGAGCTCTATCCCATTTTTGAAGTCGTATGTCTCTCTATAGTTTACTTGAAACGTCTTCTTAACTTAGATTAGGACTGCCGATTGGCCTTTTTGACCTCCAGATCTCTATAGAGGTTTTACAACTGAAGAATAAATGTTCAACTGTCTTTAGGTCACTCTTGCAAAGTACAAATGTGTCTTTGGAGTTTAGGAAACTTAGTGTAGCCAGTTCCTCATTAGGAGCCATAACAGTAAGGAGATCCTTGGGAGCATATTTCTGCTCCATGATAGTTTCCATTAGGAAGTATAAGTCCCTTGTCTCTAAGAAATCCTCTTGTAGTGGAATTACTGTATTCCTTTATATGGTGCCTTGTCCATATATATATTTATCCTATCTCCAAGGGATAGGATTACGGACTGTAAGTGAGCTTGAATCAAACCAGGCACTCCATGCCATTGATTATAGCTAATCCATACATTTATCTTTGCACTAAGGAAACCTTCTAGCAAGATAAGGTTGAAATGGGTGTTGTAAGCTTCTATCCATTTGACCCATAATGTGGCTTTGTTGCTTAGGATGCTCTACAACCTTTTCCCTACAAAAACCTTATTACTAACATTTATGTGAGTTATTTCTAAGCTTCTATCCATTTGACCCATAATGTGGCTTTGTTGCTTAGGATGCTCTACAACCTTTTCCCTACAAAAACCTTATTACTAACATTTATGTGAGTTATTTCTAAACCTCCTCCTTTCAAGGGCCTGCACACATCCTGTGAAGCTACCCTCATAAGGAATTTGCCATCCTTTTTTCCTGCCCAGAGATACTTCTTCATGATTTTTAATATCTTTGATTAAGCCTCGGGAGAGTAACATATGCGAGGCCCAATAGACCTGAGGAGTGTTTAGTATGGTTTGATCAATACCACTCTTGCTGCAAGTGTGAGGGTTTTGTTGCACCAAGACCTCACTCTTCTTTGGATTTTTTCCACTAGAGGAATACAATCCCTAAACTGAAATTTCTTTTTTTTCTTCTTGTAGTTATAGGGAGCCTTAAATATTTGAAAGATAGACCAAATATATCAACAGGCTAAGCCCTATTAGAATGAGCACTTCCAAAGAGAAAAAAATGTGACTTTTGCTCATGTTAATCTCTAAGCCAGTCAGCTCCTTAAAAACATTTTATGTGGCTATTATCATGTTGATTGAGGCATCATGAGCTCAAGTAAATAGAGAAAGATCGTCTAAAAGAGAAAGGGAGACCAGTTTCACCTTCTTACACTCATTATGGAATTTGAAGTTAATGTTAGAAATGGTGTTTTCCCTTATTATCCCTGTGAGTGCCTCCATATAAAGGTATTTGGAGAGATGGTCACCTTGCTTAAGACCCTTAACCCTTGTGAATAATAAGTTTGGCTCTCCATTAACTAGGACATTGAAAGGGGAGGATGTTAGGCATAGTTTGACCCAATTTTTAAACTTATCAGGAAACTCCAAGGCTTCAAGTAAATTCAGTAGAAACTTCTAATTTATAGTATCAAAAGCCTTATAGAAATCAATTTTCGTATCACAGTTTTCGAGGCCATTTCTCTTGGAATATTCCTTATGCAATTACCGTGCCACTAGAGTGTTATCCCCTGTAGATCTACCCTCCATAAAGGACCTTTGTGTTTCATTGAAAATGGACTTGAGAACCATTTTCATTCTATGTGGAAATAATCTTGGAAATAATTTCATAAAAGAAACTGCAGTAAGAAATGGATTTGAAATCATTAACAGTGCTATGGTTTGTGCATTTAGGGATCAAACAAACAAAATCTTTATTGATTTCATTTAGAAGCTTACCTCCTTCAAATAATTTCAACACAGTTTTAGTGACCATAGTTTTGATGAGGGACTACGCCTTTTATTTTAAAAAAAAACCATTCAAGCCATTAGAACTAGAAGCTTTTGTTGAGTTAAATTCAAAAACCACCCTTTCCACTTCTTGTGAACTAATTAGTTTAGTAAAGGATTCAACATTAGCCTTTGTAAATTGGTTGGATATAAAGGATCTCAGTAGAGGGACAAATGATGACCAACAAGGTTGTTAAAGTAAAGTAGGGCCTCCTTCTTGAGATCATCTTGAGTGGACACTATTAGACTCTCCTATTTAGTTAGAGAGACAATCTTATTAGTATTCTTCCTATCTAAGACCAAAGTGAAGAAGAATTTTACATTATTATTCCCCTCTTGCAGCTATTAAATTCTAGACTTTTGTTTGATTAGGGAATTATGATAAGATAGAGCTTTGGCATAAGAATTGAGAGCTAATTTTCCTTTCATAAGAAGGTCTTCCACACTAGGTTAAAATTTCAACTCCTTTTACAACTTAACTAGAGAGTCTTTAGCCTTTTTAACTACTTCTAATATATTGTTATCCTATTTTTGAGCTTTAACAATTTGAGTTCCTTATTAATAACCATCAATTTCTTGATATAAAGGAATTGTTTACTACCCTCTAAGGTCTGAGAAAGGCCCCTTTTGATGGCATCCTCGTATCCTTCCATTTATATCAAGTAAATGTGAAAATGGAATGAGAATTGTGTTTGTCAAGATTGAAATAAATTATGAACCAATAAAGGGAATGATAAGAGAAAATATGGTTCAAGACTCTTACTTTGCTATCTAGAAAAAGATTATGCCATTCTCTATTTATCAATTCTTTATCCAGTCCCTTCTTGATGTGCCATTATTTACTTTATTTCATTATAAGAAAAATAAGTTTTAGCGATGGAAATTACAAACAGAAAATAAAGATTTTGTCAGGAAACAAATTTGGCGATAAAAATTATCGATAGAAAGAGTTGTCGGAGAAACAATCATAAGTAAATTTTAGCGATGAAATATTGTATATCTATCGGTAAATTTAGCGGCGAAATTTTCTTTTTCCATCGCTAAATTTGCAACAGATACACAATATTTCGTCGGTTAATTTAGTGACAGTAAATTGTAAATTCGTTGCTAAATTTTTCAATGGAAATACAACATTTCGTTGCTAAATTTACAGACGGACGACATCATCCATCGCTAAATTTTTCCTGACGGAAAATATCATTTCGTCGGTAAGTTACTGATAGAATGTCATTTTGCTGCTAATTTACTGATGGAATGATATATTCCGTAATTTACTGACAAAATAATGTAATTTCTTCAGGAAATTTAACTATGATAAATTTCAACCACCATTTCTCACTTCCTACCTGAGTTTTCTATTGATAATCTTTTAAATTTTTGTAACATTTAATTTATGTAAATAATGTAACATCAATTGATTATATAAAGTAAAAATTATCCTGATTGGTAATATAATAAAAAATTATAATGCACACCAATAAGTATCTTAAAAATAACTATAAATTAAGAATTCATGCAAAAACTTAAGAGTAGCAAAACATCAAATACATTCACTTATCCATTTAAGCTATGTAGTTGGTGAAAGTGGATGCTCTGACTGTTGCGATGAGGTCCTGGCCCTTCCCTTCAACTCATCCACCTCATCACGGAGCTAGGTTATACACTCCATTGAAGTTTGTACTGTGCTCTTAAGCTGAACGACTCTCTCATTTAATGCAGACCGCCTACTAGATCCAGTTGTAGTGGATGTGGAAGATTGCGAATAGTATGTGTTGCAAATGAACATAAGCCAAAAATCCTTTCACGACAGTCCCTACCACATATTTCATGAAGACATGTCTAACTCTCATCAATAGTTTCAGAGTTCTAAGACTGTCATTTGCTTTCTTGTATTTGGTCCTATAATTATAATTGTTTATGTTAATAAGTAATAATTTTTAAGAATTAATATTAACATATAAATTTTACATACATGAAGTTGTCTGCATCGGATGTTAACGAAGGTCATATCATCATGCTTCTTAGTGTAGGTGTGCAAAAAGAGATGACATAGTATAGACTTCCTGCCTTCTTACATTAGAATATATTTGTTATAAGTGAACTACAATTTACAAGAATTTCGGCAAAGTTTCCTCTATTTTTATGATATTTACCTCCTGTTAAACAAAAAATTTTATTCAACAACATAGTCATTAATGGAAGTAGAAATTTATAACATTATTATTCTCCATAATACATATATATTTTCATTCTAAATTTCATGCATCAAATTACATTGAAATCAAATTTCATACATCTAAATACAAAAATCAAAATATAAGTTTAAAGTTTTGATACTTGTAAATTTCTCTGAATGCTCGTGGTAGGTCATAGATCCTTTAGTGTGTACGGGTAAACTCTCTCCCTCCGGTCCTCCATGTTTGTATGCAAAATTGTACTCTGAAATGGACGTTACCTCGAGTGATGCCCAATACTGTTGCCAATGACTCTATATTATATATAAGGAGTTCCTACACCATTCTTGTGTATCGAACCAAGAAAGTCTCTATAATATGTACGAACTCGCCTCTCCTATACATTATAAATTACAACATCAAATTTTGAATCCCAAAAAATATATTTCTAAAAAAAAGAAAAACATACTATAAGTACTTATAAACTACAATATTTATCTAATTAATGTATAAAATTAAATTAAATAAAAAAGGTTAAAGAATATATTTTTTATACCTCAAACTCCTGAGAATAAAAATCCTTTGTCGTTTGAGAGACATTTTTTCATATTTAACCATATATCAACATTCTTCCATATTTAACCATCAAGATATATCTTCTCTCATAATTATAGACTACACCTAAATAGAGGTTATTAAAGATGTTACATCCTATGTTGTTAACTATGAGAGAGTGTTCTTATTATGATCATTTACTTTATGAAATAAACAAACTTTATACTTACGTACAAGAGGCCTAGATTGAATTAGATCATTGTACAAATAAATAATTATATCTTATTTACAACTTGTCATAAAAGAGGCTATAAAAGTCGTTAAAGCAATGATGGACGAATAAGATAGAATATATTAAAGATGTTAAAAATTGTAGATAGAAGCTCATTTAAAAATGACTAGACATTATAAAGCTTACCACTTAAATGGAGGAAGATAAATACTCAAAATTAAAACCTGAAGGATTAAAAATAGAAACTAATTGGGCAGAAATTCAAAACCAACGATAAAATATTATGGAAATAACGTTCTTTTTTTATAGAAAACTTCAAAAACAAATCATAGATATGTAAGATATGATAGAAAACTAAATAAATTAGAAATAGAAAATAACCTTAAAAAATCCTATGAAGAAACAGATTTTTGATCTAAATTTAAAATTCAAAATACCATATAATTACAGATAAAATTGAAAATTTTATACAAGCTTCTGATTCAGAAATTGAAGAGTTAAATGAGCAGATAGAAAATTTAAACTTATAAACTTTAGCATATATAAAACTAGATTTTAGTTAATAAGAAGTTCACTAGAATCTTAGTATTAGTGATATATGTAATACTTCTAGAAATTTACCTCTTAGGTATCATTCACAAAGTTTTAATAGACCTAATTTAGTATATGATAGAACTCATATGATAATCAAAGATAAAGATGGTTTTACTCCCATAGATAAAATGAGAACATAAGTTATAAATCCTTTTGGAATATATTTAGATATAGATTGCATTCAAAATATAAAAGAAACAATAGATAAATGGGAAGCTACTCTTAAGAGTAGTTGTTTCTATTAATAAAATGGATTATGAAATAACTAAACAATTTTTTAGAAAAAAAACTTTAGTCAAACAACTCTCTCAAATTCTAGAAAATTTAGATGAAAACTCTAAAAATTCTATCTTTAATCCAAATAATGATATATCAAATCTAATAGCTCAAGCAGCTGAAACTTTTTTATTGGAATTTGTTGGGGAAGAAAATATTTTAAAAGATAAAACTACTATAAGAAAATATGTTATAGCATTACAAAGATTGCAATTATGTGATATGTGTGAAATCAAACAATATATTTATATTTTCTTATACTATTATTACCATATTTATAATCAAGTTGATAATACATAACTTTATTTAAAGATGTTTTACTCAAAGATACCTGATCTTTGGAGAAATAAATTAGAGGCAACTTATAATTCTGGTCTTGTAGATAACTTAAGAAAAAGTAACTTCTTTTTAAAAGACAAATTAAGTGAATAGTGTGATGATGCTATATTACTAAATAAAATTAAAGGAATATAAAAAATGATCTTCATTATGTTGTTATGATTTCAAAATAGCTACTATAATAAGATGTGATATTCCATATTATTATATTAAGATAAAGAAGAAATATTTAAGATGTGAATTTACTATATGATTTTTTTTCGTTATTATGAGATTACAATGGCAAGTAAAACAAGTTACTTGTCATTGTATCTTTTATTTCTCTGTTCATATATAAAAAAATAAAGCAATTAGCGTACTTAACAAAATTATCTAACTAAAACAAGTGAAGTGAGAGTTTGGAAGTTGGAACTATCAATTCTTGTGTACCATTTGACTCTGAAAATACATTGTAATCTTTTTATATGAAATTGCACCTAATTTGATGTAATCTAGATTCAAATTCCTTAATTATAATATAAAAATAGAATTTCTATTCAAAAGTAATTATGTTTTCGTTTTTTTAAACCATGTGGTAAATTCTACCTTTGTGATAATTTTTTTAGAAAATAAGTAATGAAGCTACAATAATAACGGTATCATAAGCTGATATTAGAGGAGAATCTTCCCAATTGCAAATGTTATATGCTGTCGCTGAAGGCCCTACTTAGCAAAAATGTGTGCGGGAGTTGACTTCTCCGAAAATAAATAGAGTTACATATTATTCAAAAATTCAATTTAATTGATCTTGAATTTTGTAATTTTTTAGTTTAATTTTTAACTTTTTAGTTTGATTTATTGTAATAACTTTTGTTGCTGAAAATTGGTTAGTTTATTGATCAATCGGTCAGTTTCTATAAATTAATAAATTTTTATAAAATAAAATAAATCATATCTTCATTTAGCAATTTTTTAATTAAATGTCAAAATTTGTTATGTATAAGAATAATTTGTTTCATTCATATTTTAAATTATTTAATTTTATTCAAACAATCTAATGTTGATTTTAAATATTAAAGCTCTTTTTTAGTAATTAATTTTTGATCTGATTTTTAAAATATTACAAATTACAAGATATTGGATTTAACTTGATTGATAAATAGTTTAAACCTAATTAAATTTAGATAGCCATTTAAATATTGCAATTAATTAATGTTTTGAGAACAATGTTATTCGAATAGGACTGAATTGAGTCAAAATTACATTTCCAGGTATGAATGAATGAAAAGGTGGAAAGACGACCTGTAATTACAAGAGAGTTATATCGAACTTCTTAACTAAGAGGCCATGGGAAAAAGTCACGCAATCGTAGGTGGAGTGGAGGATTAATATTCATTCTCGTACCTCCTAATCTGGTTTTAGTCCTTAAGACCAGCTTGGACCTAAAAGAGCTCTAGCCCAAATAAACGTTGGAATGTGCATGAATTTTGAAAATAGGCTGAGGACTGAAGTAATGTATATTTTGAAAATTGGGCGGCACCCGCCTTAACTGGTCTTGTTGATCGATAGTGACACAACATGGTTTTATTTAGGATTGCATGCACTACACAGCTGCTTTAAAGAAGTCATTATTGTGAAGCTGAAGCATGCCCTTGCGTGTATTGTTTCTATTAAGTGACTGACTTGACTTCTTCAAACATTTGCTGATCTCATGTTCAATTTGAAAAAATAGGTGAGCACATGTAGACTCTTTATCATTTGATTAAATTAACCTAAAGAGGAGTTGAACATTATGGATTGCCTCAACTTGCATAGAGTATAAGGAAAGAGAATAAATAGGTTGTATAATAAAAAGTGATTGATCAAGTTTCCTACTCAAAACTTTAATAACATGGCTATCCCTCATTTGTATTTAATTAATGAATACTTTGGAAGAGGTAACATGCTGCGCATATTAGTACCAGAAGACCAATAATTAATATAAGCAAAGATTCCCACGACTTCAAACCAATCAATTACCATTGCCACAACTAAATGAGCCCAAAGAGTCATTCATTAAATTTACAGTCACATTTTTAACCTTACACCTCTCTCTCACTCCCCCCTCCCCATTAGCCATTACCCCACTACAAACCCAAATTAGCCAAACCTAAAACACAAAGATCAGTCTACCACTTTTTCCCCTCGTTAAAAATATCAAGAAAAATAAATAATTAAAAAAAGCCTAAGTCCCTTTCTCTCTCTCCCTCCTCTACTCTCTCCGTCTGCACCACTTTCACTTAACTTGCAACCGGCGCTACCGTTGGTTTCACCTTTGGCGGTCTACCTCTCCCTCTCGGACCACCACTCGCAGGAGGCGTAACACCCACCGTCTTCGCTTTCTTCGGTGGTCGCCCACGGGGCCTCCCCGTCCCACCCGAGCTGGGCTTCTTCGGCGCAGCAACAGGCGCTAACGGGTCCTTCGGCTTGGGCGGACGGCCACGCGGCCTCGGAGGCGCAAGCACCGTCCCCGGAGGCAGCGGAACCTTGGGCTTGGGCGGGCGGCCACGTCCTCTCTTGGGAGGAGCATTCGGGTCGGGTTTCATGTAGTTGTTCTTGACCATCACAAGTTGACCGCTTTGCTTCATTTTGTTGAGGTGGTGAGAAAGCAGAGTGGCGTGCGCAGCCGGCAGATCGGAGTTGGTGGACTCAATTTGTCTCGAGATCGCCGTCTTGTTCGAGCCGTCCTTATCGTTCAAGGCCTCAATTGCAGCCATTATCATCTACATACACAGAAACACATGCATACATGCAATTATACCAAACAAAAACTCAAAAAGGCACGTAGTTTCTTGGTGGTTAATTAACACTACTTATGGAGTACCTCCGGATAGGGAGGCAGAGTAACGGTTTGCTGTTGTTGCTGCTGTGCTTGTAGCACGACCTGTTCCGCCGTGGGCTGTAAAGGGTTGGTGGCAATCTCGGTAGTCGCCATGAACTTTCAGAGAGAGAAAGTAAATTAGTGAGAGAAAAGAAAATGGAGGAAAATCAAACGAAAGAACACTGGGAATGTGCTTGGGCTGAGTGAGTGAGTGAGTGAGTGAAGGAGAGGATTTAAAAGGTGGGGGCTTTTGTATTGTCATGGATTGATCAATGATCCAGCGGCTGGGGTTGTTGTATTTGGCCTCAAATCTGACGGTCATAATTACTTTAAACTAGATGTACACGGATCGACGGAGGTGGCTCGGTGGGATTTTACATTTTTGTCCCTATATTTTAAATTCTTCTCTTTCTTCTAATTTATCTTCTTTCTGCATTTCCACGTGTCTTGAAGTTAATTGGGTGAAATATATCTAATTCTTAACAGTTGGATTGGACAGCCAATTGATTTTAGACACGAGTTGGGTAGGATGTATGATATTGAGCTTGTCCGATCATTCGATGTCCGGCTTTATGACAGAAATGCAGCAGAGGGAAGACAGTGATTTTCTGCACCCTAGGTGTACCGTTGCCCGCACATTAGGTTCTGAAACAAGAAGAATAATTGGATGAACTGAACGTTGACTATTGACGACGCTTAGTTTCGCGTAGTCCTTGATGCACACAATACATAAACAATAACAACTGGATAAGATAGATCATAAGATAGCTCTGTATTTGGTGGGTCCCCCCTCCTTATCTACTGCAATTACATGGCCGAGGTTAGACTTCAGAGAGATTTACTAAGCCGAGTGTAGGCTAAACCTGTGACCATAATTGGTGCATCACTTTGGCGAAGGAGAGTGGTGATAGTAGAAAGTGATAAGATCCGGCATGACTGTTACGATTTTAATTACTTTCTGTTATTGTGCATCACTTTGAAAGCTGGTAACTCAATTGCTACAGAAGGAATTCTAACAAAAACTGGGTGAGGGAACTCATTTAGTTTGGGTCTGCGCCAATTCACACTTTCTAACTTTGGAATGTTTACACAAACTTCTTAAGTGTTCTCTAGTACTATTATTTGTTTAATCTTTACTTTTTATATTTAAAATTTTATAACAATTAAGCATTTTTTAAACCATAACTTTGACCTAACAAATGCTCAATTGGAGCAATGTACGCTTATAGAATTATGCACTCTTATCTACTACACAAATAGTTTTTATTTTCAGTGTAGAAGAAGTTTTCTTAAATCTCTTTTGAAGCTCATAAATGATATAATACAATGTATGTATTTCCAAAAAATTACAGGCTCTTTTCCCCAATAGAAAAGCCATACTAAAATTCTGAAAATGGGTTGTTCCTTCCCTTTTTTCTTTTACTACCAAATGTTGTTTTCCCACAATTTTCCATCACTAAGCTTGTTGATACTTGATACCTGAAAGCAGTCGCCTATTAGGAAATGTGAGAAAGTAAAGTTGCTGATATTAGATCCAATAACTACTTTTCCGTCTAAGGCTTCCCAAATATGGACTGTGAGCATGCTATAGCTATGGCTCTGCACAATTTCTGGAGCAACCCCAATTCGAGATATTTAATTTTTAGTACTCCATCTTTGCAAGCTTTGTAAAGAATTAATATCTAACTTCATCTTGTATTTGGTGCTAACTACCATTGAATTTACACTGGAAAAGACTCCAGTCTGTATACAAATTATTGTACAAAGAATAACCAAAATCCTATTTCAGCTTCCCATTGGACGTTTACCCCGATCTGGTCTTGATCTTGGGGGACTAGTGAGAGCTGAAGTAGAAGTGGTGACCGTATTAGTATTCAAGCTTGTATCATTAGTATGGGAATTATCACTGGACGTTCCAGCAGTTGACGACATTCCTGGTGGCCTATGAGTTCTTCTGTATCTGGAACCAGGGATTCCAGGCCTAATTGGCTCGGATAGATTGAGAGACTCAGGCTTCCTTGATAACCAGACAACAACCTGGCGCATGTATGGCCGAACCTGTGGATCTCCTTGTACACATAGCAACCCTATATGAATGCACGTCTTTACTCGTTCAATGGTTGCTGATGGTTGAAGCACGGGATCCATGATGTCCAAACTCCTATCCTTTCTGTGTAGCTTATATGCCTATACCAATACCAGGTGTAAAATATTCTCAGAAACACGTTCAAAGAAGTTGGTTCGACAAAACCAACGCATCTCTACAAAACTTAACTACCTAACAATCATATTTCATAGCTTTACGCCTTATGTGTGAGGCAGCCATAGCATTTGTTTTATTTGAATGTCATTACTGTAATATTTCCCTCCGCTGAGGACCTAACCCACCATCAATATGATCAATGCTTAAAGCACAAGACATAGCATAGGATTGGATTCCGTAATGTTCAAATTCCATTTAGCATGCATGACACCATTACTCTACCTAGATTGTCCCTTGAGTTTTTTGTGGGAATTGTTGAATTAAGCTCACCAAATGAATGAAATTCTGTAACGTAGATAACTCCGCCCTCTAACCATATCTGTCTAGCATTGTGTACTCCAAATTCATACTGTTAGACCTGTTCACTTATCTTACATCCTTTAATATTTAGGCTCCTAGAAGAAATGAAACTGGTGGGGTAGTTCATATTGCAACAATTTCTTTGCTTCAGCGTGAACATAACATTTGCCCCGACAACATCAACAAGCCCATCATCCCAAGTATGACTAGGGTAGATTATATGATTCTCAAGCCTATATCATCATAAGAAATAAAGAGCAATTAACAATAAAAAATCACGAAACCTACTTCATCATATATCACCAAAAACTAGCTTAAATCATAATCTTACCCAATCAAGCACATTTTGACCATCTGAATGCTGATTAAATGTTGAATTTCTCTGGCCACTAATCAGCTCCAGAATCAATACTCCAAAGCTAAATACATCTGCTTTGACTGTTAGCTTTCCATGCATGACATACTCTGGAGCCATATACCCACTGTTGCCAATTATAAGCAAATATATTATTTAATTGAATTTCAACCTATATTCTTGCACTAGTGTTACAGCAAAAATCATCAGGAATACTATATATTCAGAGGAAACATACCTGGTACCAGCTACACGAGTGTTTACATGTGTTTGGTCTTCAGGGAAGAGACGAGCCATGCCAAAATCGGCAATCTTTGGAACCCATTTGTCATCAAGTAAAATATTGCTAGCTTTGATGTCCCGGTGGATGATGCAACAGTGTGAGTCCTCATGAAGGTAAAGTAACCCACGTGCAACACCAGTTATTATGTCATACCTCTTCTTCCAATCAAGTAAATGCTTCTTGTCCATTTCTGCATCAAAACACAGATGACAAAATGACCCTTTTGTTGGCAGTTTATCCAAAGAAATCATTCATAGTTTCTATCATTTTTCCTATTTGTACACATATCAAAATGTTGGTTAGATAGGTTGAACACTTGGAGGGAAGCGGAACTTTTCGCTTATGTAGAAGATTTGGTCCAAAGTGGCAGTTCAGAATAGAAGCTTTTCTTAACACAATCTAGATCACACTTTGGAAGATAAGTAAATATCTTATGAACTCTCTATCAAGAAGATTTGAATTAGTAATCTGACTATTCTTCAAAATGAGGAAAGTGGAGAAACAAAAAGGAAAGAAAGACTTGCAAGGGTGTCAGAGCACAATGTTGGTAATGTAATTCCTACAAACATTCAGCAGTGTGAGGCGCCAGAGCACAATGTTGGTAATGTAATTCATACAATCAATCAGCAGTGTATCCCTTTGATTGTAACACATTAATTTTTGTTCTGATGGTAAAGACCAAGATCCTAAATGAATAACTACCAAATGGAAAACTCATAAAAACATGATCGACCTTATTCAGATCATAAATGTATCAAACTGCCATTCCCATGTTTTTTTAGCAAGTTGGCTTACACCTAAAAATAATTAGGCTTCCCATAATTGAGGTGGGGAGAAAGCATAGGAACTTGTGAGAGTAGGAAGGTGTCCTCCACTTCCTTTTGCCAAGCAAACTTAGGTTCATGGGGTTCATGGTTTCTTTATCAAATCTGAACTCTTTTAAATCTTAATTAAGCAACAATAACTTGTATTCCACCTACAGAAGTTCCAAGTTTCAAGACCTAACAAATCAGGTTTTTTAATCTTCATGACCTTATAAATTATGGTTTAAGTTAAATGTTCTTCAATCTAGGTTCAGATTATATCAAAGTGGCTCTGAAATGACCAAATACAATTTGAATTTTAAGAAGCGATATTTGAATATGTGATACACCATATTCAATTTTGTTTGTATAGCAACCAATTAAATAGCTATCAACTTATTGGAACTAAATAGTAATTCAAAATAGTAAGAAAAAGTACGTTTGGCATAATTTGAGAATTACATCGTTTTGATAAAAATGCATATAGAAGAGATTATTCAGATTAGACTTTCGGATTCAAAGCCTGAAACCCTACTGATATTGATAATCAAGATTTGAGAATAAGAGAGTAAGTTCTTCAGATAAGTAGAAATTTGCATTAGGGGCCAATTTGTCAGGGAAATTAAGTAACATGCTTGTCATATTGGACTGATATAAGTCCAATTACTTGATGAAACCTAACGAAGATAGCATAAAAAAATGACTAGTAAAGCAAAGGATCCCCAGATACTTACTGAAAATAAATCTGTCCAGGCTCTCATTAGCAACATATTCATAAACCAGTAGCTTCTCGTTGCTATGTGCACAATACCCTACCAAATTTACAATATTCCGATGTTGAACACGTGCTAATAACTTGGCTTCATTTGTAAATTGCTTCATCCCTTGGTTTGAGCTATGGGATAATTTCTTCACTGCAATTTCTCTTCCGTTGTCCAGTGTCCCCTTCAGAAAGCATTATGCAATTAGAAGGCCCATATGGTTTCACAAATTAGACTTACACTCTAAAATAATTAAGGTTCCTTCAAAACATAGATAAAGGAGCAAAAAGCTTGTATCTAAGGGAAAAGGTTTGGCTTTCGCATAGAGAACAATAATTCTAATACTATAGTAGTGTACGCTTATCCTCTCCCACTACCTGCTAGAGAATGTTTACATCAACAAGCTTAAATTTTGAAATGTTACACACTTTAAGAGCTTGTTGACCTAATTGAGTTACTAATTTTAGCACATTATGTTACCTAATTTCCTCCTTTAGCTCCATTTGAAAACCGTGTGGGTTAAAAACTCCAAAGCTTCTGAAAATAATGTGGAGCAGTTGGTACTTTGCTAACACTTCATCGTCCATTATCACTCTCGCATAGATCGGGCACATGGTAAAGCCAATAACACTAAGATCCACTTAGCAATACAAGTCACAATATTGTGCGAACAACAATAAATTTCCAAAATCAAAATGAAATAAGCCCATATACATCTGCCCAAATCTTTTCACCTATTTTGTTGGTGGGTTTTTGATCAAATTTGTCAATAACCAAACAATATTAGTCATCTCTGTGCTTGAAACCAACTGGAAAGAGATACCTTATAAACAGGTCCAAATCCGCCTTCACCAAGCTTATGAGTTGGGTGGAAATCTTTTGTAGCGGCGACCAAGGTCTCAAATCGAAACTGCTTCTGTTCCTGTGCAGCAATTCTCTCCAAATCTTCTTCATTGTTTCCCTCTGCCCCATGAACAGATCAAGCATGCAGAAATAAAGACCACAACTTTGTGCAGCAGGACGGAAGAAATTAGCAAAAACAACCAAAGGGGCTCATCGCTTACCTCTTGTGGAACCAAACTGGAAAAACCTCATCATATTCCGTAAGAATTTATTCGACTTTCTCATAACATAAATTACATGAACTGCTCAGAAATACACCAGGGGAAACAGAAGAAAAGAGCTGTTTCAAATTCTTAGAGTTGAAAGATGTAATCTTGACATGGGGAAATTGGAATTGTAGAGAGTTGGTTGTGAACGGGGAGAAGAAACAGTGTGACCTTTGGGTTAAAGCTTTGATGATCTTAATGTTTTGGTTTGATGGCAAACTATTCAAGAAAAGGAACACGTTGACCAAAATTTGACATGCTGAGATTATCTTGTTTCTGTTTTCACTTGTTTTTAATAAATTTTAGATAAACTAATAATATAAACTGGGCTTATATCAACTACTGTCTATTTCAAGTGTAATTCTTAAATGCGTTTGCTACATTTCAAAATGTTCCACAAGTCATAGTCTTTGCCACACATAATCACCATGTGTACGGGTTTTATATAAAAAATAATGAGTGCTTTCATTTCAGGTGAAGAACGGACTTAATATAGGAGGAGAAATTCATTAGCATCCCAAAGAAGGCTAATTATAAATCCCGAAAGCTTAAATCAACTCATAGATGTATCTGCAATCTGAATGGCTAGAGAAGCCGTTTAGAATAAGTCAGATGCGGCAGGTGGAAATCACATGAGCTGACTGCTGACATGAAACTTCCTCGAAATCAGTTTAAGCCATCAAGTCAACTTTTTTTTTATTTTGTCTTTTTGGAATTGGGAAGATTTTTATGTATCTTTCTGATTATCATATGCTTTTTCAATAAAACAGGTAAGGCATCAGGAAAAAAAGTGTACCCAAGCCTTCTGTAGCGATTAATTGACCGGAACCGTATATGCAAATCATCCACGTGTCATTAACTGAAAGTCAGTTCTTCCGTATAAACTACCAGGAAAATGCGGTATAAATTTTGACAAATATTTGTAAAGATTGATAAAATTAATTATTCGATGGGTAATTTTTAGATGTAAAAATTTGATGATATAATTTTATTCGTATAAACTTGTGATAATTCATAATCATAAGAGATCTATTTCAAACTAGTTTTTGTAATTAATTATTTTAGTACCTTCCTTTATCACAATTATATTTTATATATAAGATTCTTGTCCTAAGAACTTATCATGAAAGATACTATTAAAGTCTCAAATTTTGGTTTTATCGCATGTAGGAACACCAGAGATACTTTCTACTGGCTCAAGATTTCTTGAAGGACTATCCCTCTAACAAGCACATAATATGTTGTTCCTCAAAGATAGACTTTGCTAAAATATTTGACAATCTCAACTGGAATTCTATATTCCAAATCCTATAAATTTTTGGTTTTCCCTCTAAATTTTTCATTTGGATAGCTCAATGCATTACTACATTTTCTTTCAGTCTCTTCGTTAATGGACAAGACCCTCGTTTGTTTAAGGGAACAAAAGGAGTAAGACAAGGAAGTCCTCTATCTCCTTGTCTCTTCTCTCTAGCTATAGAAGTATTGACCAAGATTCATCTCTCATAAGATTTACCAAGGAAGATCCTTTACTTACCACTACAAATTAGGAGAGCTAAGCTATTCAATATAACATTTGCAAATGATCTTCTCCTCCTATGTAGAGTAGATGAAAATTCAATCCTTTTACTAATGGACAACTTGAATCAATTTGAGAAAATGTCTAGTTTGACAGTAAACAGAAGGAAAAGTCAGATATTCATCTCCTTATCCACTCATTCCCTATTCCACTAGAGTAATCTCTAACAGAGTTACCAAGCCTCCAACTCTTCAAAGCACTAATTAAATATCTTAGAATTCCTATATCAGCATCAAAACTTTATTATGAGGAATTTAAACTATTTTTAATGCAATTTTAGGGAGAAGCTGGACATTAAAGCATCTATCATATGCAGGGACGATACAATTGATAAACTCTATTATAAATAGGATGCACATCTATTAGAGCTAGCATATTGCTCTCCAAATCAAAATAATTAAGTAGATTGAAAGAGTTAAAAAGAATTTATTATAGAGTGGAGATGAAACTAGTAAAAAGATACCTAAAATCAAATAGAAGAACATCTGTCTCCCTAAAACATAAGGATTCCTAGGAATCAAATCTATCAGAGTTTTCAATAGGGAGATAATGGCCAAAAGAATATAGGGTTTGTTCAACAATAAAGAAGGACTTTGGGTAAAGTGAATGCATGAAAAGTACATTAAAAATGTCATTTTTTTTACAATGAAATCTCTCTTAAAGTCTTCATCCATCACCAAATTCATCCTAACTATTAGGGAAATAATAGGGAGAGAGATGAAGCAGTTAATTAGGAATGGAGAACACTTAGAAACCAAAAATTGGTTTGTTCTCCATTCCCAATAATTGCTTCATCTCTCTTTATCTTCAACCTAGCTATAATCCTCTATAACGTATTTCCAAAGTCAGTGCAGTTATAAGAGACAACCAATGATGGGTTCCCCCAAGAGGGTTAGCTAATTTGCAACCACTCTTGCCCTCTTATGTACTAGATCAGAGCAAATCATATATAACTATTTAGCTTAGAGACTATTTTAAAAAGTTCAATGTAGCCTCCTACTATAACCTGCTTATGTCTCACACTCAAGAAGTTAGATGGTACAAAATGATTTGGGATAAACAACAAATTGCCAAACATATCATTTTGTGTAGCTGGCAATCTAAAACAAGCTCCCTACTTTAAACAGAATGAGTTAGGTTAGAGACAATAATTATATCCTATGTCTCTCATAACAGGCATCTAGAGATCGTATAATATTCTCATATACTTACTCCTTTGACATTTGGAGGCAACTATTAATAATATTCAACATAGAGAACAATCCTCTTAATATGGAGGACATGTTGGACTAGCTCTAATGACAGAAATTGGATCGCAATACCTATGATGTGCAGATGATGAAAATGGGAACAACATTCCTAATGTATGAGCTACGAAAAGAAAGAAACTAGAGAAGATTTAGTAACTAGAAATAAGAGACAAATTATACAAGGAATTGGAGAAATTATAATTGTGAAAAAACTACACATCAGATGCAGTAATAAAACCAGAAATAGGTGGACTCTAGCCCTAAAAAAACTAGAAAGTAGTGAAATTATTGACCCTGTTGCTAAAATCGTCTCATAAGCATATGGAATACTTACTGGGAAATAAGTTAGTTAGTAACAAAAGGAGGGAGGACGGTCTGCTATGTAGTCATATGTTTGAAAATTACCTAGATCATGAGAGCCATTAGATGGTAAATTTCTGACATAAGAGGCATAAGTCCTAATATGGTGATGCATAGGATTAACCTTGACGAGGGAAGTAAGGAGGTAAAGGAAAGACAAAGAAGGCTAAACCCTCACATGAAATAGGTGATCAATAAGGAAGTAGTAAAACTATTAGACGTGGGTATTATTTACCCTATTTTGGTTAATTAACAGGTTAGTCGAGTACAATGTGTACCTAATAAAGGAGGCATGACAATATTGGAGAGTGAAAAAGGCGAGATGATCTCTACTTGCACAGTCACATATTGGATGGTATGCATTGATTATAAGAAGCTTAACACGGTTACTAAGAAGAATCACTTTCTACCATTTGTGGATTAAATGAATGGAAGGGTGGCTAACCACGAATTTTATTATTTCCTTGACAGTTACTCAAGATACAATCAGATTTTTATCTATTCTGAAGACCACCTTCACATGTCCTTACGGAACATTTGCCAATAAACGGATGTTATTTGGGCTTTGTAATACACCAACAACATTTTAAAGGTGTATGATGCCTATTTTTGTATGTATGATTACGAACATTATGGAAATATTTATGGGTGATTTTTCAATCTTTGGAAATTCTTTTAACCGCTGCTTTTTGTTCAAAGATGTGAAGAATCGAATTTAGTTCTAAACTAGGAGAAATGTCATTTTATGGTACACGATTTTGTAGTTATGGGACATAAGATATAATACCAAGGTATATAACTAGATAAAGCCAAAGTGAAAATCATTAAGAAGCTTCCACCACTAAACAATGTTAAAAGCGTTCGTGCACTTTTTGTACATACATAATTTTATTGTTGATTTATCAAGGACTTCTCTCTCATTACTAGACCTCTAACTAATTTGTTGGTTAAAGATGTGCTATTTTATTTTGATGATAGTTGTTTACTTGCTTTTGATAGGTTGAAGGAGGCACTTATTTTAGCATCCATACTGACATCACCGAATTGGTTATCACCATTTGAGATTATTTGCAATGCTAGCGATCAAGCTATAAGATGTATATTAGGGTATCAAAAGGATAAAATGTTGCATGCCATCTACAATGCAAGCAAGACATTAGTGGGAGCCTAACTGAATTACACCAGTACTAAAAAGAAGTTGTTAACATTTGTATTTGCATTTGATAAGGTTCGGTCTTATCTTTTGGGATCGAAAGTGATCATCTATATTGACCATGTGACGTTGAGGTATCTTTTGCTACCAAAGAAACAAAATCAAGACATATATGATAAGTGTTGCTTCTTCAAGAATTTGACATTGAGATTAGAGACAAGAAGGGAGCGAAAAACTTGATGGTTGATCACCTATCACGTCTTGAAGGAGGGGAGGTACAACATAGTGAAAATATCAATGAGTGATTACCTAATGACTCCTTGATGATGATAAACCGCCAATTGGTTCCATCGTATGTTGATATAACAAATTATGTTTTAGGTGGTATCTTTCAGCTTAATTTGTCTTATCGACAAAGAAAAAGGTTCTTGTATGAGTGCACCTACTTTTTATAGGATGAATTGTTTCTATATAAAACTTGTGCTAATGGCTTAATTAGGAGATGAGTTTTAGAGGAGATGTCAAAAATACTAGCACATTGTTGTGATTATACTTCTGTAGGGCCTTATAGAGCAAACAAGATGATAACTCAAGTATTAGAATGCATCTTCTATTGACCTAACTTGTTCAAAAATGCTCATAAGCTTGTGATGTAATGTGATAGATGCCAAAAAGTGGGGAACAATTTGAAGAGATATGAGATTCACCTTTCTAACATCTTAAAGGTAGAAGTATTTGATGTATGAGGATTGTTTTTTATAGGACCGTTTCCATCCTCCATAGGAAACACATATATATTAGTGGGGGTAAATTATGTCTTGAGATGGGCTAAAGCAATGGTAACTTCAACTAATGATAGTAAGGTGGTGCAAAAGTTCATAAAAAGGTTATTCAATAGATTTGGAGTGCTAATAGTAATAATAAGTGTTGGAGGAGCTTATTTCTATAATAAATCATTTGAAGCACTTCTGAAAAGATATGGAGTCTAGCTCGAGTGGCCACATCTTATAATTTGCAAATAAGTGGCCAAGTGGAGGTTGTTAATCGCGAGTTAAAGAGAATCTTGGAGACGATGGTCAATAGTTTGAGGAAGGATTAGGCATTAATGCTTGACGTTGCTCTATAGGCATATCAAACTGCCTTTAAGACTTTAATTGGTACAACACCCTTCTAACTTGTTTATGGGAAGGCTTGTCACTTGCCCATAGAGTTAAAGCATAGGGCATGTTGGGCGACTAAAATTAGAATATAATTGGAGAAAAGGGACTCTTATAACTAAATAAGTTTAAAGAGTTAAGGCTAAATGCTTATGATAATATCAAGTTGTATAAAGAGAGTTTTTAAAAAAGGCAAAGTTAGGGATGTGATTTTTTTATTCAACTTAAGATTGAAATTGTTTTCAAGAAAGCTCAAGTCGTATTAGAGTGGTCATTTCAAGGTGACTCAAGTATTCAAACATGGAGCTTTAAAACTAGAGAATGATAAAAAGGAAACATTCAAAGTGAATGGTCATTGATGCAAATCGTATTTCAAAGAAGGATATTCACATGAAAGTAAATTAGTTTCTTTCCTTTCTTTTGGTTTAAAATAATTGAACTGAAATGGTCAAGCTAGTGACCTTAAAATTAGCATATTAGAATTTAGTTCGATTTTTCGTAATTTCTTACATGATAGCGCATTATTTTTTCTAATTCCTTTTGGAGTGAGTTTGATTGATGAATGTTTATAGTTTGAAGTGTGTCAAATGGTTAGGACAAATATCCATGAGGATGCACAATCGTGCAGTTGTATGATCGTGCAATATCAGAAGAGTAACCTTTCGGCACAATTGTGCACAGGTCACTCCCAACCTATTGGCTTTTACCCCCTTAAAAAAAACCTTAGATTATTTATATCACACTTCTTCCTTCCCCCTCTCATGTTTCTCTCTCAAGTTGGTGGCCCAAACTCTCTCTTCTTTTGATTTCTCTCAACTTAAACTCAAATTTCACATGGATTTCACACTTTTCTTCCACTTTAACATTGAAGAAATTTTTCTATACTCTCTCTCCTGCATTTTTTTGTTTGTTCGTGTGCTTACTTACAAGTTTTTTAACACGATGACATGAAGAGTGAAACAACTTGCATGCATGTCCAAACCTAAGGGCAAAATGAAGGTATCCAAAAGTGCTACACATGATTTAGATATGTTAACATTGTGTTAATTTTATTATGCTAACATTGTGTAAATTTTTATTGCATAACTTTTGGAGTGTGTGAATTTGTCAATGACATGAAAATTAAAAGTAATTAGCTTATCTATGAACATGATTATTTAATTTATAAAGAAACATTAGCTTGTGAAGTTTGTGTTTTAAGTGTCTTTGAGGTGAATATGTATGTTGATTAGAATATTATACTTATTCTTCAATAAATATCCTATTATGTTGGTCCTTTTTTTTTAAAAAAATTAGGATAAGAATAGAACTAGTAGCCAGTTGTGAGTTTTAATATAGCTGAGTGATTGGGGGCACTTACGACAAAGTATTTGTATTCACATCAAGAGGCTAGAATGACACTTTAACCAATCGTGATAAAATGTAACCTAGTTGATAACTAGGTGGCATTCATGAAAAGGTGTTTTCCTTTGTGTCAAAAGACTAGATGATCATTAAATAACATCTAAAAAATGGTGTTATCAATAAAAGTAAACCTACTGATATTCTTGTTAAAAGTAAAAAAAATCCATAAATGGGTATTTAGTGGTGACCTACCTCTTTAATTGGTGAATAAAAATGAATGTATGCTTACAAGTGTCATAGATGTATAAATACGATGTTAATATTTTAGTTAATATGTGTATTTAAATTAAAGCACTTGAACATGAATGGAATAAGTTAGTGTGTTGGAACTTTTTAAGTGATTGATATTTGTGGCTAAGTTACTTTCATGAAAATTTATATCATTGTGCTATTACTGCATTGTTATATGGTTGTGTGTTTTTTTATTTTATGCTTTAGTTTTGCTTGAAAACAAACAAAGATTTAAGTGTGTAGAATTTGATAGGTGTAAATTATAATTTGTTTTCTAGGCGTTAGAGTGTGTTTTTTTGTGTTTTCTTATATGATAATCAAGTGTTTAGGACTTAGATTTATATTCTTATTAATGTTTTGTATGTTTTATTTAATTTATTATTATTTAGGGAAAGAATTTGATCTTAATTGTATGTTTCAAGAGCTGTTTGATGTGTTTAATGACGAGTAAAGACAGGAAAAATTGAAGAAAAGATAAAGAAGGAGCTGGAGAACAACATTTAGTGCGATCGTGCATTCGATGTATGATCGTGCATAAAGCAACAACAAGTTGGTGAGCTCTATGCACAATCGTGATAGAAAGTTTGAGGAAGGTTGTTATCTTTTTTTATACTTTTGACAATTTGGGGGGCTACTTTTGGAACCAAAACATATGGAGAAACCCTATAAAGAATCCTAGAAAGATTAAGAGTATAAAAATGAAGAGAAAAACAACAAAAAGACGATTGTAAAGCACAAAAGAAGAGATCAAAAAGAGCAACATCTTGAAGAACACAAGCTATAGAATTCCAACTTAAGGAAAAGAAGAGGCATCATCTAGATTCCATTCTCTACTTCTTTCTTTTATTTCCTTGTTGTTGTTGAATGTCAATGATGACTCAATTGGGATATATAGTTACATCTATAGATTGTTAAATTCCTTTTAGGAATTACTCTAGACTTATTTGTTAAACTTTACATTCTTGATTTAATGAAAAATGTTTGTGATGTTTATTGATTTATATTAAATTTGAATCGAGAGATTAGATTGGATCATTTCTGTTGTGTTGCCTAATTCAATTAATAGGTAATTAAAGAGAGATCTTAATTGTTTATTAGTTACTCATAGGATTGCTTCAAATCCAATTGCATAATTACGAAGAATTTTCATAGATCTAGAGGTCATAATTCAAATTTTATCTATTTTAGTTAGGATTACTTGATTAGATCTCAAGAGAGGATAATCATAATTATTAAATATCTAGGGTCAAGTAGTATTAAATCAAGAAGATGAAGTGAAAACAAAGGATAAAAGTGATTCATAGTTTTCATTATTAATCAATCAACCAATTCACTACTACTTATTTCATTGTTTGATTATCAATTTTTTTAGTTTAACTTTTAGTGATTTATCTTATTGTTTACCTTAAACAAAGTTTACAAGAGTTGTTGGGTGACTACACTAATCCTCGTGGGATGATACTTTTATGATATAAGATATGATATGTATACTTGCAGTAGAGAAAGGTTTTAATTTAAAACATCAACATGATTCATGTGTAGAGAATATTGGACTTTGTAGATTTTGTGACTATGGCCTATGGGTGTTGTCATTTTGTGTCGACTTGTGTTGTGGGATTGTGGCCTTTGTGACTGTTCAATATGTTTTTCTTTTTCAACTTAGATAATTGCCAATTGAGTATTGACTTAATTAAATTGAGGCTTGAAAATTGAAATTGAAACATTAATAATTAATTATTTTTATTACTAATTTTGAATATGTGTGCTTTGAATAATAAATTAAGAATTAATCATTTTCATTACTAATTACATAGAAATTAATATTAAACATTAGGTAATTTAATTTTCTATAATTCTATTAAACTTAAAGCAATTTGATTTTTTTCTTGATTACATTAAAATAATTTCTAAAATTTGCCTTGATTTGTGATTATACTAACTATTCATTAGTCAACCTAATGTGAAATTGTAAATTAATAAGTAAATCGTAATATAAATCACAACTTTAGTTCATATCTTGAAGGTATTGGGAAATAAGAAGATAGACTTAAATCATAACTTTTGTTTGATTTAATGTTATTAATCCCTTTTTGAGAAAAAATTCCTCTCTTTCATATTTTAGGATAGCTTATTTCATGCTAAGATAACTAATGTTACTATGATAAATCTTAAAAATTCAAGTTAAAAGTGCAAGGATTAAAGCTATAATTTTTATATGGATGGCTTTCTTATTCATGTTATATTTTCGTTAATGAAATCAAATTCCATTTAATCTACATTAATTGCCTAAATGTTTTATTTAATTTTTCAACATGAAGTTATCTACATTAGTAGCATTTTATGATGCTTAGAGATATTTTATTATGGGGTTATTTATTTAGGCATATTATAAATCGTATCTATTTTATGTCTTTAAATACAAGTCATTATATAAATGGTATCTATTTTAATGTTGAGTGTTGACTGTTGCAATTTGGATTTGGAATGATTCATTAAACTATTTAATACTTCCATCCTATATTTAAATTGTTTCCTCTACATTTTAATACATATCTTTATTTATTTTTACAGATAAATGGAGGAAAGTTCAAGTATTCATGATAATTAAACCTCTTCAGGTTTAGGAAGATTCGATGATCCAATTTAGGCTCATTCTAGATTGGTTCCTAGTATGAAGAACTACTTATTATTTGTTTGTATTATAATAAACAATTGAAAGGTATAGGAATCACCTGATTGAAGAAGCATTTAGTTGGGATCAAAGGTAATGTGAAGCTTTGTAAGAAAGTTAGCCATAACTTGCATTGACAAATGAAAACTTTTCTTGAAGAGTATTAGCATGAGAAAGACATAACACAAAGATTGAACTATGAAATTGGTAGTGGAAGCTCTTTTTATGGTGGTCAAGATGATACTAAGGAAGTTGAAGGTGCTATTCCTGCAAAACAAAAAGGGATTTTTCACTTGATGTGAGGAAGAGAAGAAGACAATTATCTAACTTTTTTGCACCATGAATAACTCCTAAAGCTCAACCTTCAATTTGTAATGCCTTAAAATCTAAAGAAGTAGCTTATAATGTGGACATGGTAATAGTTAGATAGTGGTATGATGTTAGAGTATCATTAAATGCTACTTAGTCTTGTTATTACTAGCCTATGATGGATTTTATTGCCTCTTACAATATAAAACATAAAGCTCTTTCAATTGATGATTAGAGAGGTATTCTTTTGAGCAGTTTTGTTGGCCCCGGGTCTCCATATGGATTTTATGGCGACTACGTGTCACCATTGAAATTTATTTGAACTAATAATAAATATATTTGGGAACATAAAAAAATAAAATAACATATGACATGTAAATTTAATTGAGTTTAGACAAGGAATATTTGTGGTGAGATCATAGAATGATTTTAGAAATAAAATCTAATTATAAAAAAATGAATTAATATAAACAATTAATTAATAATAAAACAAATAAACAAATAAATAAATAATTATATTAAATAAATAAAATTCATATGAGAAGTAAAAATAATACCCAATAATTTAATGAAAAATTTTCCATAGCAAAAATGAACAAAGAATAAATAAATTGGGTGTTAAAAGAATTTATAGCAATTTGGATTTAGAAATAGAAAACCTTAATTCAAAAGGGCAAAAGTCACGGGCGTGACTTTTTATTTCTCATGGGCGTGAGAGGAAGAAAATCCCTGGAGAGTCGCGATTGTTTACGATCGTGACATTGGACATTTTTGGGACCGTTGTGATCACGCTTCATTGCGATCGCGATTCCCTGAAAAATTTGGAGTCGGTCGCGATCGAGACTTTCTGAAATTCTAGGACTGTCGCGATCATACTGTGTCACAATCACGACTGCCCAATTATACAACCTTACTTCTAAACCCCATAACTTTCAATCCAGAAGTCCAAAAATTACAAACTATATACCGTTGGAAATCTACGAAAAAGATTTACAACTTTCATGAATATAGTTTCATCTAATTCAGCCTGTATCGATACAGTTTAATCATTTAAGCAAAGGTTACTATTTCAGTCAAATTCTGAAAACATTTCACACCAATACTGCTATCTTATAAAGGCCATAACTTTTACACCTGAAGTCCAAAAATTTTGATCTTGATACCATTGGAAATCTACAAGATTTATCTACAACTTTTATGAGACTACTTAGCCTAATTCTGCCTATATCATTACATTTTAATCCTTAAAGTTTTAGATCACTGTTTTATTCCATTCTCTATTTTCATTCATCAGTTCACAAACATTTCTAACACCAATTTCACAGGACCCGAACCAACATTCAATTTCCTACATACC
>JAOQMS010000178.1:7830445-7849454 GCA_027563885.1 Erythroxylum longipes
AACTCTTTCAAATATTTTACTTTCTCACAATAAAGAATAATTTTTTATAAATATTATTCAAGATTAAGAGTAACCATCATAAAATATACTTCAAATAATCTTCCAAACCATAATTATTGCATACTTATACAACTTAAAATAACAAATATTCAATATATGTTATTTAGTGAAACACGTGCTCAGTCTAGCCTTCTAAGGCTCTTATAAACTCTATAATATGTCAAATTTTATTTTTATAACTCAATTGTAGTCTATTTATATTTAAAACTAACTCCTTTAGATACTTTTGCGCATGTTTAGCTAATTGAACGCTCACATTAAGGTAGGATATATATGTGTGTGTGTGTGTGTGATTAGCTAGGAGTTTAATTACTCAATTCCCTATTATTAAGTTTTATGCACTTTTGTGGGGTTAGACGAACATTTACAAACTAAGTTAAAAACTTCAATTTTCAAGTCTTTTCAAAGATAAAATATACTCTTTTGATAAAAACTTGATTAAAAACTATTTCAAAAGTTCTTAAAAGTTTGTTTGCAAGATCAAGAGAATTTTTCAAAGAATAAAACAAACTTTCTTTTTGTTATGAAGATTTATGTATTGTCCATCATGCCATCATGGAATAACTGGACTTCTAATTCACTAACGATCAATATAAGATCACAATAATTTCCTAAATCTTCATGTACTTGATTGTGCCTTGTTATTGACTTTTCACTTCAATTTTCTTGAAGCTCTCTTAAGTTGCATATGTGTTCTATTTAGCTCATTCTTTTAATTATTTCATTAAATATAATCTTTGAGATATTGTTAACTTTCATTACAATAGAGCTACTAATATCACAAAATGTAAGACAATTAATAAAATAAAAATATATTTTATTATCACTAAAACCTTAATTAATCTGACAATCCATACCCTATCCTTTAATAATGATAAAATATTTGGTGATATTGGAAAAAAAACAAAATTTATCCTTTCTTTTAATAATAAAAAAATATTTGGTGATATTAGGAGAAATAAATGACATTTAGTAAGCTCCCTTTATGTTAAAACAATATGTAATGAATGCTTTACTTAATTCGTGCAACATGAATAATCAAGTTTCCATACCAATCTTCTCTCTTCATTTTTGTTAACATTAAAAAGAGTATATGATATATAGATTTATGAACATCAAAAGGGAAAGATTAATAACTTTCATTACCCCATTTTTAAAAACTCTATCATGTGAAAAAAGAGTACATACAAAGTACTTATCATGTAAGTGAACAATTTTTAAAAAGCTCATGTACCAATTTAATATCATTATATCTTTATTTTACAAGATACATGCAAGAGTGCTCCCCTCCCCTTTCCTAAATATATACAACAAGTCAATAGCTCTTCTATTAATATAAATATCATAATCTATACCCAAAATATTATCACTATGAAAGTAAGTAGTTATCTCTTTTTATGTATCACCAACAATTATCTCCTTTTCCTTATTAGTGGATTTAATAATTAGTTTTTTGATATCAATTTCCTTACTTGGCTCATGTCAGAGTTATTAAAAATTTTTCTTTTAAAATCAATTATTAGAGATACCATTGTTATTTCTCATTTGATTACCTTACTTGTAAAGTAAATTAATCAATATGTTTTAAGTACTCACAAAAATTTAGGTATTCGGGGATTAGTTGTTAAACCTTTTTCAACCCATATATTTCTAGGTTCATTTAAAGGTATTTTTCCAAAGATCAATTTTATAGAAATGTCCATGATCATCACAAAATTGATATATTACATAAGAAATTAAAAGTATATGAATATTACAAGTGGGACCTATAAGAATGTGACAGGTCTTCTCTAAATGTGATGGCAATCAGGAGCTCTACTTCAGATATGCAAGGGATAAGAAACTCTTTTTATGTAATAATAAGGCCTAAAAAAAAGTTTAGAAATGAAATGCTCTTTTGGTCTAATATGGCTTATGAGAACTATGAACATATTCCAAGTGCTTGTATATTAACTTCTAATGATCGTGAGCTTATTTCATGCAAATTATTGATAAAGTGACTTATACGACTACATACTCTTTTGGTATTATTTTGAATGAAAACTATGCCTATTTTTTTTTCTTAAATTCTAATTTCTCTAGGTTTAGAATATGAACTATATGTGAATACATGTGATTTTTCTTTGCTTGGAACCTAAAGGATGGTGCACTAGCATTAAATTTTCATGTCTAGAATTAGATAGTATATGCTCAAGTGATGATTTAGGTATAAAGTGATCATACTAATGCTTTTCCTTTTACAAATTTATCTTATTATTGGATAATATACTTCCATAAGTAAAACGAATTCTATGCCTATTATTAAAGTTCTTTTAAGGTCCAAACAGGAAATTCAAGTTCATATTTATATTAAATCTAAAAAAGGACTCTTCGTGATACTCCTTCAATGTTTTATTCTCATATCACTCATATACTTTATTATTAAAAACATCCACACTCTTAGAATATAACATATTATACATTTATATTTGCATTTTTTATTAATCTACATTAATCTAAGAGTTTTTTTTAACCTCTTTATATTTGGAGGATACTTTCTTACTTTTCAAACTTATATCCTTTAAAAATTCAACCAGCTTATCATATGAAATCTCAATATCACTATCATTATAATAATTTGAGTAAGAGGATGCCTCATTATTAGTAGTCATAATATTTTCATATTTCTCACTCTTTAAACTAGTAATTTCATCCCATTTGGTTGTAAGTACTTTGTTCTTTCTCTTCAGTTGTTTATCCCTCTTGCATTTTAAGAACTTCTTGAATCTCATTATGTTGAGTTTTATATCATCCAAAATTGTTCTCACTGGATGTTTCCTTATCATTAATTTTCTCACCCTTAAAGACTTTAAAAATCAAACCTCTATTTGTTATAACTATTTCATCTTCATACAATTTATTCATCCACATCCCATAAGTGATGAGTGATCTAATTGGCTTTTTCAATGACAAGGTGGTCAAAATTTTTGCTTCTTAGACATTCAATTTTCTCACTAATTCAAGATTAGTGTACAAATGAAGCAAGAATACAGGTTATAAATGGATTCATTTTTTATGTGAAATAGTTCGTATTGATGCACTAATAAGCTTACTTTACTCTCTTTTACTTAACTAGTGCTACCATTTGTGATTTCAAATATGTGTCATATCAGGAATGGTTTTGTATATGCACACCTTATTTAATTCATTTTTATTAAGGACACAAAATAAAATACGCATTAGTTTATTATTTAATGCAATAAGTCTCTTATCATTATTGCTCCACTCACTTTTACTCTTTGGTAATTTATAGCCTATTTGGTTCAATTGTTGGAATAGATAAGGAATAAAATGATTATTCTTAGGAATAGAATATATGAAGAATAGAATGGAATGAATATTACTTTGTTTGGTTTATTGCTAAAGAATTTCTATGACAATGTTTGGTTTGAAACATAAACGTGAAATGACAAAGGGATAACTAACAAAAAGAACAAAATATCCATTATAGTTATCATTAACTACATTATTATTATTATTGTTATTATTGTTGTTGTTGTTATTGTTGTTGTTGTTGTTGTTGTTGTTGTTGTTATTACTACTTTTCTTATTATTTTTATTCTTATTATTATTATTATCCTGAATAAAATGGCTTATTCTCGGAATAAATAAAGATAAGTGGGGATGGTTTTTACATATTCCCGAAAGTTAAAGAATATCTAATCCTAGGATTAGTTGTTCTATGATTTTTTTCTAACCAAACACAGGCTTAATTAATTTTTAAGAATATGCCAGGAATAGAATAATTATTCCATTGAACCAAACATGTTGTTAGTCTCTATTTTATTCAAAACTATTATTTTCTTTAGGATATAAGGATCTTTTTATTTTACAATTTTTTAGAGATCAACCTCTAAGGCTGAAAAAAAATGCTTTATATTATTTTTTTAATATATGCAATTGTCGCCTTCAAAGAAAAGATGTTTACCTATACATAGACTCTTTTAGTTAAAAAGTGAATCAAATTAAACTCAAATTTTGTTAAATAACTATATATAATGAATGAGGCTTACTTTGATATATCAACTATTGGTTCCAGATGACATACGAAGGAGAGGTGAAATATAATTATTCACTTTTTTTGTCCTATTTAAACCTAATTAATGACTTGCTTCCATTATTAAATGATTATAACAAATTCATATAAAATAGTCATACATAAAAAAAAACAATAACAAAAGAAGGTGAACAAAAGAGAGACAAAAATGATTTATAGTGGTTTGAAAAAAAAAACACATTGGCTATGTCTACTTTCTAAGCTCCACTTGCGAATTCACTATTTTTTCTTTTAGTGGGTGAAAAGGAACTCTCCATATAACATTTTCTTCTTCATAGTTGAAGAGTAATACTTTACAAATATTGTTTAAAGTTAAGAGTAACTCTCACAAAGTATACTTCAACTAATTTCTTCAATTGTAACAATTGCATAATAATACAACTCAAAATATTCTTTTCTTGCACATACCAATAAACAAAGGCTCAATATATGTTATCTAATGCACATATACTCTTGTTAGCCTTTTAGAGGCTCTTACCAATTCTTTAGTAGATCAAAGATTCCTCCTCCAGCACAATTGTTGGCTATTTATACTTAAAAAATGACTCAAATAGTTATTAGACACATAAACTAGTTGTTTAACACTACATTCAACTAGTTTATGTCTATTTGGCTAGGGGTGAGACCACCATATCCCCTAGCTTAATAGGTAACAATTTTTATGTAAACTTTTCCTCTTTTATCAAGCTAACAATTTCAAACTATTAACCGAACTCTTATAGAAAACAAGTTGAAAACTTCAACTCTCAAGCTTTTCAAAGATAAAATATACTCTTGTGATAAAAAAACTTGATTAAAAATCCCTTTAAAAAGATATCAAAAGTGAGTTTAAAGACCAAGAAATTTTATTAAAATAGCCAAGATAAAGTTATAAGAAGGATTAAAATAATTTCATGAACTTTAATATGCCAGATTCCTTCATATTCTATACTTTTTTCACTTGAATTTTCTTTAATCTCTATTAACTTGCATATTTGCTCTATTATGCTCATTTTCTTTATCACTTGATTGCTTTATTAGTTCAATTAATTCTTTTACTCACTTTTTCATTTTATTGAATTTGATTTTTCATATATTACTTAGTTTTAATATAACTATTAATATTACCAAAAATAATTTTAATAATATATTTTATTATTAATAAAATATGCATTGAAACCTCACTTCATTTATATATATATATATATATAAATTTCGTAAAAATATAGAATTTACTTGTTACTTCAAATCCAATCAAGATTTGGTTGTCACTCTCTACATAGGTGGTAAATGAAACATTAAACATTACTCCACCTTTTTTTATTAAAAATAAAGATAAACCCTTTCTTTTATCAATTGGTTTTGAAGTTACCAAACTAATTCAAACACTTACTAATTAGAAGGCAATGATACAAAAAACTTTAACCATGAAAGGCCTTTACAAAAGTTGCTAACATTAAAAGAAATAATTAATATTTTTGCATTGATAATTACAGCAAGTTGTGAAATATATGCTACAGTTATTGGCTTATTTTTTTACTAAATAAAATGTTTCAAAATTTTCATTGGTGGAATGGCTCTTCGATGGTCTTTTAAATTTAAAGTGAAGCTTTTGTTAGATTTGAGGAGCTTTCTTTAATGGGAGATCTACATCATAGATCTAATAATAAAACATACTCCAAGACTTTGATATCACATTTTAACTCAACCTTAAGGCATTAGATTTACGAGTGTTTTATACTTGTATATACTTTACTAGCTTCATTTTTTTAAATATGAGATTCCTACTCATATTTAACATCCAACAGTTTCTTATTCTCATATTGCAATCTTATTGTCTAATAAGAATAGTAAAACCACATAAAGGCCAAAACAAGATTTCGGCTTCATTCTTTTCGTAACATTGAACCATTATCCTTTGTGTTTTACTAAACCATTATCGTCTATTGAGAAAATATTTGGATAAGTATGTTGATTATTTGGATAAAACTTAAAGTGGAAATTAAAATAGTAAGATAAAAAATTTAATGTTTAAGAAGTTTAATTAGTATTTGATAGCTATAAAATCAACAAAAGATTAAATAAAAGTAAAAATTTTAAAATATAATTAAAAAAAATTGTTCCTATTTATTAAAATTTTTTGAAGTTTAATTGAAAAAAATAAATAAATAATAATTGATTTATTTTAATTTATAAAAATTTATTAATTTACAGAAATTAATCGATTACTTTATTTAGAACATTTTTTAATAACAAAAATTATTAATATAAATTAAATTTAAAAATTAAAATTTAAAAAAATTAAAAAGTTAAAAAATTTTATAGTTAAACGTTGCTTATTTCGCTTGTACGTTAACTAAAGCGGTAATTGCCTTTGCGAACCATGATTTTGTAGTTATATGGACCCACACGTCTGTCCTTACCCGTACAAAGGCTAACCTTTGTTTTTACTTTTTTTCAAACTACCACAGGGTTCGACTTTTTTTTTGTTTCAATTTATTACTCCTTAATTACCAAAAGGGAAGAAGAAAAAAAAGAAGCTTGCAGCATCTATGCGTAGGAGTCTTCCGGGAAAGAAATCGGTATAGATAATCATGATGATGATAGATGCTTAAGATATCAAAATTGGTTCAGCAAGACTATAAATCCTCAACCATTGAACCTTGCAATTGCTGGCTAATATTTATCATTTATGTGTTATAGAAAGATCAGATCTTATATTTCCGTTAACAAATTCTAACTATATTTTATTAAATTGTATTTACATATTTATATAAAATCTACGTGTATATATATAAACTAGATTAAGGAAAAATAGGATTGGAACCTCTTAACTAAGAACATAATAGGGTACTCTAACCCGTTATAAAGAAGGAATCCTATGATTTGACAGACAGCACTATAAAGCAGATTAAGTAATGAACAACAGCTGTTAATGTTGTAATTAATTAACAAGTCCCTATAAAAAAAAAAAAAGGAGAGGGGAAAAGAAGTGAAAAAGAAGGTGACTGACAACTAATAAGCGAGGACACTTGGATTTGAGATAATTTTGAAGGACGCCTGTGGGTCACGACCATCCCCTTCTCTTCTTTGCTTTATTGTCTCTATTTTCTCCATCTTATTCAACTCCTTTTGCTTTTCTTTGGCTTTCAAATATCTCAACTTCAGACTACTCTTCATCTCAAGCATGCAAGCAACACATACCCTCTCTTCAATAATAAAAAGGAGGGGCTTTTCAATTTTCATGGACAAAGCATAAGCAAAAGAAAATTTAGTGTATATATACATATGGACGCATGCTTCATCATCAACACATTTCTTTTCACAGCTTCATCATCTGATGAATACGTATGCATAATATACTGAAGCATTGCTTTAAATGATTGATTCCAAACACGAGGGATGTGTACTTTCCTTAGTGATGGATTTATTATGCCTTGTCACCCAAATCCACATTAGGGTTTTGTCATGCAAGTTGCAACAGCCAAATTTCTCACTTTGCACTTTAGTTCGACAAAACAAATTACAAAATACAAGAAAGAAAATTATACCAAATCCATTTGATTAGCGAATATCTATAGATTAGAGGTGGAACTATTTTTATTACAAGTGAATTTAGGTGATGAGGAATAAACACCAGTGAACATTTATGCCACTAATTAGTTACTGTAAACTATGAAAGCAAATTGTAACTACAACCGCTAAAATAATAAACATAGAAAGGATGCAACTTATACACCGCAAGCCAGGGCGAGATTAACAAAAAAAACAAAAAAAGGCTATACTTATTTATGGTCCGTGTAGTGTAGTCATCAAATAATACACTATTCACTGAAAAAAAAAAACAACACGATTCCATTCCATGCTGCAAGCTATCCATCCATCTTTGTGGGTCCAAACCATAATGCTCACTGCTTCAATTTTTTATGCATGACAACGAAACTGCACCAAATTATGTAACAATTTTCCAAGTGTCCAAACATGAGATTACAAAAGGCCTGTGCTCCCAAATGGGTTGTTTGTCTGATGATGAGTAGCAGGATTTGCAGGGAAGGCCACAAATGTATCACCGAAAGGATTTGTTGGGTTCATCATCAAATTTTGCTGTTGTTGCTGTGGGTTTGGGTATGTAGGTTGGTACGGACCAAAAGGATTTGGTGGCTGTTGAGACATTGCTGCCATTTGAACTCCAGTAGGAGGAGCAATGCTGCTTGACATGGCAAACGGATCATGCACCTCAAAAGGATTTGGAGCGGGTGCTCCATAAACGGGCTGCTGGGCAGCTCTGAATGCTCCATGGTCGTATAAGCTGTTCAGAGTGAGTGTATCCAATCCACCAGCCTGACATTTATTAGCAGCCAGTAGAATGAGAAGGTTGAAGCCATGAACTAGGCCACTCCTAAAGAAACTTCAAATTTTTCTTGCAATGAAATGAAAAAAAAAAAACACTAAAGAAACAAGAAGAAGAGTTGCATGGAGATCAGATTGTTTTAATATTTCGTTGGAATCTACAGGAAAACGTAACAGTAATGGTGTCAAGTCAATGATCTCTTCCAACTAGACAAGTCAATGGAAAATTATTTGATATTTCAAACCAAAATGAGAAAGAATGCAAGCATTCTCTTTTGCTGTGATAATGGTTAAAGAAAACTATGATACATTTAATTTCCGTCCATCTTCGCTCTCTCTCTTATTGTCAGAAGGTCTCCTACTGACTCTTTTAACATATTACACAAACCCTTGCTCTGGTCTTTCCCAAGTCAATGATGGCCAGATGCCCTGTCTATCACTTTTAGTCCAGCACAAAATTTTGAACCATAGTTAAGATTCTTTCAATCCTCCACTAATCTAGGTTTTTGATGCCATGTTCACTCGTGATTGTCAGTTCTTTGCACAAATATCATTAACAAGGAACCAGTTATTAGAAAAGAGTGTGGCCTACCAATTGTCTCTCAGTAGCTGAAGAGATATCACTGCTTGGAGTAGTGACAAGTGCCAGTTCCCACCCAGTAGGGTCAAAATCTTTTGCTTGACTAGTACCAGAATTGAATGTTGGCGCAACATTTGCATCTATAAATAAGAATTTGTTGATTAATGTATGATAATAAAAAAAATGCAATTCGTTGAAAGAAGAAACCAATGGAGTTCAGAAGAACAGAAAAGGGAAGAATAGTTACTGGATTCTGTTGGAACTATAGCCAGAGCCAAAGCATTTTGTTCCTCAATAGCAGATGCACCTGGACCTGAATAATTCAATCCCTGGAAAAAGGGCAAGAAGAATGAGGAGAAGTGGGAAGAAAAAGATAAAATTATTATGAACCATAAACTAAAATGAGACACTAATAAATGATCAACTAATCACCAGTAGATCTCCATCGTCCAAGTTGTTTTGAGTTGGAGGAGTAGGCGTCAGAGGGACAATGTCAACACTGGGAACAGCTTCTTCTTTTGTATGCGATGGCTCCGGTTCAGCTCTCGGTGAATTGGTCTCCTCAGAAGGTCCTTCCTCTTGTCTGTATGTCAGTTGAAGCTGTTTAAAAGTAATACATGTTAATACTAATGATCCATTCTCTCCAAATGATATGCCCACATATGGCTAAATAAGTCGTCAAGTATGATCAAGGAAAGAAAAGCACCATCTAAGCACAATCATTTGGCTTTAACAAGGGCAACAGACTACCACTGGAAAGTAGATTCTAGCTTGTTACTAAAGTCATATAATACTTCTCTGTAGCTCTTACATCACCGCAACCAAAATAAACCATCTAATTGGTTTTCATTCCAAATGGTCAAATCATCTCAATAGGACTTTGAAGTATCTTCACTCAATCGACCATTAGTTTAAAAATAGTTAGCAACGAATTAGATCATACTGCAGATAAGAAAAGAAAGAAAACAAATTCTGTGGCACATCAAAAAGGTCATGGTACTAACCAGTGGCTCAGTTGAAACAGTAACAATTCGAGGTGCCTCTTTTATATACTCTTCCATTGTCGTAAGAAATGATTGCGGAGGCTGCAGAAGAGGAAATAGTGATTTTATACACTAGAGCATCAACTAAAACATATTGAACTCAGAACCAGAGAATTAATGCACCATGTAGTAACATCAGATACCTCTCTCAGAACAGGAAACTGGAAATTCCTAGCAAGTTGCAAACCTTTGCAAATTTCGTAAAAATCTGAGAGATTAGCAGCCTGTAGCAAAATCACGCAAGCTCCTAAAGTCACATACTAGGCAAACCCTGTGACTACTGAAATAGTTTAAGTATGCCAACTCCTATACTAAGGAATACAATAAACAGCATAAAAAATCACTCAGAGCAACCAAGCAATCCAGTTTCAGCAAAAACTCTAATGAAAACAATGGACCTGCTGGCCTGCACGTTTATAGACATCAAGTGCTTTTACAGCTTCGTGCCTTGGCATCTCAAAAAACTGCAAAGGAATGAAAACTTTAGACCTAAAAATACAAAGCATGGATTCTACCATGCTATAAGCAAACTCTTCGACAATAATGCTAATAAAACTGGATTACCTTATCAACAAGATTGATTATTCCATCATTAATAGCACAATATATTTTAAAACTCTCTTTTAGTACCTGGAAATTGCATATAACAAAATCAGCCATAAAGTTCATCAATAGCACAAATCAGAAACAAAAATAGAATCATATTCCATCCATATCTTCTCTGCCAATACCCCTCATTCCAAATAATCTCCACAAAAAGAAACTCCCTCCATGAAAACAATATTAAGTGAGCATTTGAATATTGAAGCTCATATATCAAATTTACAGCCCATTTTAGTATTTAGACCATATATGTGTGTGTGTGTGTGTGTGTGTGTGTGTGTGTATAAGCTGGCTAGATCCTTGGCTGATGCAGTTGTTTTATGTGAATAAGTAGGCAAATTAGAGAACTTCGGGATATGAAATTGGGTCACAAGTGCTGAAGCCCATTAATAGAAGGAGATAATGATAGGATACATTCAGCTGAAAAGATCAATAGTGGATTTTTGAAGGAATCAACATCACAAAGATGATTACAGCTGTGTCCATTATGAATGGACAGAGTTTTCATATGTAGTATCTTTTATATATTATCTAAAAAAAGTTATGTGAAAATATCAGAAAATAAAGGATAAATCAAACCCAATAGCAATATCAGAGACAGAAAATGCATACCAGAGCCAAAGCATACTGTATTACATAATTACTAACAGCTGCTCCCTCAGGCTGTAAAGGCAAAGAACAGCAAAATTTGACTTTTGATATAAGAATGTTTATAAACCATAACAAATGGCTGTTGAAAAGAAGGAGTCCATCTTTGCTTAAAAAGCAACAAAAAGGAGAAGGAGAGACAGAATATACCCGACAACCCACAAGACGATATAGCAGTTGCTGCAATGCAGGGAGCTGCTCCAATAGTTCTTCACTATCCAGTTCTCTAGTTCTGCTGTAGCCCTGCTTAAAGGGAGCAAAGACTCATAAATGCTTATAATTAAGACTAACTGCAATCTTACAGATTTTAGAATTATATGAAAGCTAATGCCAATAAAGAAAATTCAAATATTAGCTTTAACCACTTGTTAGGCACACCATGAAAGTCAAAGTTGAAGTGATTAGAGAAATTATGAGGCAAAGAACTAGGAATATTTTAAAGACCACAACAGGACAAGAAACCAACTTTCCTCAAGGAATACTTGGCTATACAAAAAAAAAGAATTTGATTTTTCATCTCAAACTTCTCCATTTGATATAACATGCATACTACTGTAGGAGGTTGAAGAACACATAATAACGTAAAACCTATTTTGCCAGAAACCAAGCCTCCATTGGCCAAGTTGAGTAATATTTTCACAAAATCATGTTAATCATTCTAGTAAATTGAGGAATAATGCTCCCAAGATGGATTTTCTGTCTACATCTCACAAAACGGCTTCAAACCATAATGTGAAAGCTATTTATCACTGTAAGCAAAATAAAATTTTAACAAACCAGTTTAACTAAAAATTGCAAGTTTAGTTCAACTATAGCTCCTCAACCATAAAAATTGCAAGTTTAGTTCAACTATAGCTCCTCAAACCTGGTAAGTTCCGGATAAGGAAGTGACTGAAAAGATGCAATTAAGATCAATCTATGAAGAACAAAAAACTGCATATGGGAACAGCAAAATATTAAAGTCCATCACTAGATTATTATTGGCAAATCCTAACAAGTAAATTGCATTCTACACCTCTTTTCCTCCCAGAGACACAGAATAAAGAGGAAAAGGACTGCAAAGAAATGTCATTGGTAGAAAGAAACTCACTTTCCAGCTCATGATATCTAATAATGAAGATCAATTCTTCCTAACTTCGTTTCATGAATAAGGTCATTGAACATCTAAGAAGCTTACTTTATCCTGCCCCTGGGCAGGCTTAGGAAGACGTTCAGCTTCAATATCATACTTCAAAATTCTAAAGCATTCAAGCCGTTCCTCCAAAAAAAGTGCATATGTACGTACCCAGCCAGAGCAATCCCAAGCTGAATCAAAAGAGATAAAATTCATACACGGGAGGATGGCACAAAACCTAAAAATCAATCTGCTCAAAGGAAATGGAAAATAAAAGTAAATTTCATGAGCAAGAGTGAGTAGAAAAACTACCAATAGGACTTGAATCATCCTTGAAATTTGAGAGTTGGAGTATGCGACCTCTCTGTGAGAAATTCAATATTTCTTCTCTAATGGTAGCATCACCCTCTCTCAATAGCCTATGAATAACTATCAGTGTTTTCAGGGCCACCTGTTAAAGAAAAAGAAACACCATAAAATGATATGTCACTCTCCTTACAGATTTAAAATAAAAATAATAAATAAATGAAGGAATTTCATTTCAATGGTAATTATAAAGCAGCAAACTTGTGATTTTTTTTCCTATTTGATGGCTACAGGAATTGCAGGCAGGGCTATGTTATAACAACAGCAATAATAAACACAAATGAAACTAGCACAGCCAAGAAATGCCAATCTCACGTTCACATCTCCAAAATATCAGATCCTAAAGGACACTGATTGATCAAAGCCCAATTGATTTCCAAGCAAAATCACAGTAAATCAACCCCCTAAAAATCCAAAGCTTCAGAGGAGAAGGAAACAAAAAAAAGAAGTGGAGGAAAAAGGACAAAACATTGGAAACGCCCACAGATGGATAGAAATGGAAATCAAAACCAACAAATCAATACCGTCCAATTCCGGGTCTTGGCCAACCGGCGAGACAGAACATGAATGCAGTAAGCAACATCGGCACGAGGGCGGGTCGCTGACGTGAAAATCAAGATTTCTGCAAGAAATCCATTAAAAAAATTCCCTCTTTCAACATAAACCCAAATTCTCAGTACCCAAAACAAGAACTTAAAGGAAGAATTTGCAGGAAACTGACTTCGAACGTGTCTCTCCTTGGGTGGACACTCAACATGGTTGGTCGCTTTGACTATGGCCACATCCAATTCCTATATTTAGAAACAAAAATTTATAAGAAAAAAATAAAATCCAAAGAGAAGTGGGGAAGAAGTGGGCTATAATAATATTACCGCATAGTCGCTGTTGACATGAGCGAGACCGACTTTTGTGGAGTCTTTGAGGGCACCGTACGCTCTTCTCCATGTCTGTAGCGTTCCCATTTCTTCTTCTTTCCTCTTTTCTAAAGACAAATTTCAATAGATCGCTCTCCTTTCTCTCACTCTGGCGATCTTTCAACTATGTTAGTCGATGGTTTCTAATTTCTGCCTTTCCAAATCTGTTCCGCTCTGATGCCTCTTGTTTTTCTGGATGAGAAGAAGAGAGACCAAGAGTCCAAGACAGACAGCGTGAAATGAATTTGCTTGCTACTGTTCTTTGCTTTCTTTTAAACGTATTCTATTTTATTTGTTTTTCTTTTTGGTTACAAAAGTCGTCAGATAAAACTAAATCTATATTTTCTTAGTTTGTATATTAAAATAATTACTATATTTATGGAGGAAATGGTCTGACCGTGGAACATACTTATTCTTTCTTCGGGCAGAGGCTTCCTTCCCCTTTCGGTTTGGTCTGGTCAGGTCAGGTGTGGCCTGCTGTGATGTATGACAATTTTGATTGATGTCAAAGTCCAGATTTTAGTATCAATTTTATTAATATTAGCGTAATTAGTTGCACAATTGAAGTTATTCCAAATTTTATGTTCTTACTTGTAAGTTAGTTGTAACTAATGAGTGATAAATTCTGACTTTTCATGTAGAGTTCCACATAATACCTAAATTTTTGGGCATTTTTTGAAAAATAAAAGGAAGATTACGCAGGTAATCTACTTAGTATTTGGTACTTCCTAGACAACCCATGGGTATTTAAAAAGGTGTACAAGATTGGTGTCAACTGCAAAGTTATTAAGTTCCTTTACGGTGAAGAGGATTGAAGTTTCCGGTTAGAAGACATGTATAGTTTTTTAGTGAGTTCTAAGCCCATCTCGTAGATCCCAAGGTAAACTTTTTGCATACTTAAAAAAAGTGACATGTATATATATATACATGTCACTCCAAGTTGCGAACCAGCTTTGATTGATAAATGCTATGAACCCGGATGAATTTTTAAATTTATGAAATAATTTTAATTTTTTTAAAAAAATTACAAAATAATTTATTGTTATATTGCAAAGTTGTATTGTATATTTTATAAGTTTACGTCAACTTTGTCTCTAAAAATTATAGTAATAAATAGTATTTATAATTAGTATGAAATAAAAATAATTTTCAAATATTTCACATATAAATAATAACTAAAATTAATATAAAAAAGACAATTATCATCATACGAATATAAAATTAAGAACAATACAAAGTATTTAACTATTACAATTTAATCATATAGTAAAAAATAATTACATCAAAACATTCAATAAAAAGAACAATAAATATCTTTAACTCTTAAACTATTACAATTTACAACAAGAGTTCGTGATGAAGAAACAACCAATAGAAGTGAAACCTGAAACAAAAGCATTTACAATTACATTACATATATAAAATTTAACATATACATCAAATGTAAGTAAAATTAAAAGAAGAGGAAAAACAAAAACATGAAACTTCACTTAATCGTCTACAGGAGGATACCTGCTATAACTGTACTGACCCCAGTTATCATTTGGTGCAAAATTCTCATCATTAAGAGAAACCACATCATCGTCATTTAAATTCTAAGTTATCTACATCTACCAAACTCGGTTCCTCATAAACTTAATTTGCCTATAGATCGATATTATCAATAGAAATTAGATTTGTTGAACTACTTGAATTATTAAGAGTCTTAATAAACAATAAATTTTAATTATTATAAATTATAAGAAATTATATCAAAATTAATAGTGATAATAACATACATTTCCCAAAGCTTTCAATTGTAACGAATGAAAACCAAGTAATTCACTCTCTTATGCTCCAATTTATTCCTTTTCTTGGAATGGATGAATTTAAAAGTGCTTCAGTTTCGTTCACAGCTTGTTGCACTCACACACTGACTTAAAATCTGAATTGCAAATCTTTGCAATTATAAAACATCAGTTCCGAATTGATCTCATCAAGAAACTACAGGTCATCAGATAACAAAAGTAGCATTAAAAAAATAAAGTGATAATTAATTTTCAATAAATAACAAAAAGGAAATAACTAATACCTAGAGAAAATTTTGCTCTTTGTTGAATAACGATCAACATGCCAAAATCTCCAAAAGAATGCTTATAAAGCTTCATTTGTGACTTCAAGAGATCTTGCATCATTTCTTAGCCAACAAGTGTTATAATAGTGAATAGCATTCTTATACTAACTTTAGCTTTCTTTGTAAAACCGGTCTTAGATAGACATTAGGATTCGAAAATGCCCCAACTGCATACAACAGAGAAGAAAGTTGTCTTTCTCATCTCTTATTGATGATTGCAAGATACTGTATGTATAAAGAAGGCCTATGTTTCAGATTGACTTTGATTGCTTCCTTCGCCCTCTCTATGATATCAAAAAAAAACCCATTATTGTCTTTTCTTCACTATCGGCCAAGCAAAGCACTCTCACCAAAAGCTCACAAACTCAGATAAAAAATTAGCATTGGACCAAAATTCTCTGTCTTCTATTATAATTCTAGAAACCTCCAATCTAGCATCAAACCTAGCATGCTGAGATGTAAGTCACTTATCATTTGGAAACATTTGTCTTAATTCTTTTTTCATCGTAACAAAAAGACTGAAGTGATAAGAAATTCGTTAAAAATCTTATCACAGCAGGACGACACAAATTTCTACCAATGGTAAATTCCTTTCTCATTAAATTCAACACCCATGCACGATTATAAATGAACTTGCTCACCTTTTAAGCTTTCTGCATAGCCTTTTCAATAATAGAAAAATATCTAAGATCTCCTATATTCTTTAATATTAGGTCAATGTAATGTATAGCAAAAGGAGTCCATAAAAAATTATACTTTTTATGTAACCTTCTTACTGTCGCTTTATAAGCGGAATCATTATTAGTACTGAACTTTACAATGTTTTCTAGGCCTACTTTATTCACAACTTCGTTGAATTTCTTAAATAAAGTATCAGTATTTCTAATAAGGCCAGATGCATCAATAGACTTCAAAAACATTGAGTCATTTGCAGAATAAACTAAAAAATTAATAATAAGCTCTTGTCTTCTATTTGTCTAACCATCATACATGATTGAACACCCATAAGTAGCCTAATTCACTCTTCTTTCTGTAAATAACTTTTAATTTTAGAAACTGAGCAACTCAAAAATTTACCTCTTAAGTCATCAATCAAAGGAGCTCTGTATCCAGAATCAAAAAAGGCTATAGCATCTACCATAGGCTGATAATAGTAAGACTGTGAAGCATTAAATAATGAACTTGTATCATACCACCATCTAGTTACTACCATATCTACATTGTGAGCTCTATTTCTTGATTGCAAGATACTACGAATTGAAGGTTGGGTTCCAGGAGTTGTTCGTGATGTAAAAAAACTAGTCACCTGCCTTCTTCTTTTTCTCATATTAGGTCCATGTGTAACATTCACTTCTTCCTAGGCCTGAGATGGAATACTACCACTACCATTACCACTACCACTATTACTACCACCTTCAATATTTACACAATCATCATACAAACCAAAGAACTTCCACTACCAATATGATAATTCAATCTCTCCCTTCTATCTTTCTCGTGTTGATATTCTTCAAGCAAAGTTTCATTTGACACTTCACATCATGACTTACTTTTTTACAGGGTTTTATATCTCCTTTAACCCCAACTAAATGCTTCTTTAATCGGGTGATTCCTCCACCTTTCAAATAATTGTTATAAAACAAGCAAATAGTATAGTTCCTCATACTAGGGACCAATACAATATGAGCCCAAGCTAGACCACTGTATCTTCCTGAAGTGGTTTAATTAGGAGTACTTGAACTTCCTTCCATTTATCTGTAAAAAATAAATGAATGCATATATGAAAATAAAGAATACATAATTTTATCGAAACGAACACAATTCACCATAAGTCAAAAACTAACAATTCAATTATTCAATATACATACTTACACTAAATATACATAAACAATTTCCATTTCTAACAATCATAAAACATACAAAAATAATTTCCATACCCAACAATTTCGAACAATTTCAATTTTAAAAATCACAAAATATAAATAAATAATTTCTATTTCTAGCAATCACAAGACACATATAGACAATTTCTATTTCCAACAATTTCGAATAATTTCAATTCAAAGTTTCAAACATCACAAAACATACATAAACAATTTCCATTTCTAAATTCCAATAATTTCCAACAATTTCATTTATAACATTTTCCAACAATTTCAATTTCCACTTTTAACAATTTCAAACAATTTCAAACAATTTAATTCAAAGTTTCAAACATCACAAAAAACACGTAATCAATTTCCATTTCCATCAATCACAAAACATACATAAACAATTAGGTATGACAATTCCAGTCGAGCTCGCCTGGGCCCAGCTTGTTTTTGGCCTCGATTGGGCAGGGCACGGGTCGACCATGGTCCCATCTTTCCGAAATGTCATCGTTTTTTTTATCAAAACGATGTTGTTTTGAATTTTTTCTTTTAAAATTAAATGGGTGGGCCGGCCTGACCCGGTCTGCCCATGGCCCACCTGGCCATAGCCCCCAGCCACAGGCCGGGCCACGGGTTGGCCCATCCCGGCCCATGAGGGCGGGCTGGGTCTCCCCTGTTGACATGTCTATAAACAATTTCTATTTCCAATAATTTCAATTCAAACATTACAAAACATACATAAACAATTTCCATTTCCAACAATCACAAACATACATAAACAATCTTCAGTTCTAACAAATTTCAACAATTTCCATTTCCAATAATCACAAAATATACGGAAAACAATTTCCATTTCCAACAATCACAAAACATACATAAAAAATTCCTATTTTCAACAATTTCAATTCAACCATTACAAAACATAAATAAACAATTTTCATTTCCAACAATTTCGAAATTTATAGTCAATACTTTTAATAAAGTCGTAGCAATTATATAGTTAATACATTAATTATGTAATTTAAAATATTTGACAAGCTAATAATTAAAAGTCAAACCATATATTCGATCTATCTAATCTTGGTAAGCTTACACATCTTCAACTTCCTACCAACAACTCTAAAGTACATGAAAGAGTTATTAAAAAAACTATTTAATCATAATTAAAATGTAACACCCCGCCACCCTTGCATATTGTTAAGTGAGACATTTATGTGACTTAAGTTTAATGAATATTAGACACAGGTCATAATATACGGTTTAGCACATCCA
>JAOQMS010000178.1:7849554-7871863 GCA_027563885.1 Erythroxylum longipes
AAATGAATATTTTGAGAGAAATAATAATGCTTTCCAAATATACGGATTAAAGCCATGTATGAGTTAGTTTTGCCATTACTCCAACATACCATTATCGTGGGTTATCTTCCTAGATATATAGGAACGCATCCTATGGTAGTGGGATGTTGCATAAAATGTGTTACTTAATGCATATAACGTTTAATTTTTTGTATACTTATACATTTATTAGGCAACAAACAAAGTCGATGATAATCACGCTTTAATAAAATTTGTTTAGATTCTAACTTTTTTTATTAAGTCTATTATTTTAAATGGTTTAAACTTTATAACTTAATTGCAAAAGTAATTATATGAAATATTTTAATCTCATATAAATAAAGGCATAATTATTTTATAAACATAAGATAAGATATAAATTTGAATATGTCACATTATTTAGCATGCCAATTTTAAAATTTTTTATGTCAACTTTAAATTAGTAACCTTATGTCTGTCTCATAGCAACATATTATATGATAAAAAATTGTCAAAAAAACTTAGTGCTGACTAAATTAAATATAACTAGTGCTCTTTCCATGAATGAAAGCAAACAACTTTAACGAATCAATTTCCATTTTCCAATTCCATTCCACACAACAAGCAACGTAACAACAAATTAATAAATTCCGTTCACAATTCACAAAATACACTAATAATTCCATTCATAATTCACAAAACATATATAAAGTCATAAGCATACACACAATTATTTCATAATTCAACAACAATTTCAACGGTTCTGGTCAAGTCAGAAATAGATCTTGATCTATTTCAGATCTGGCATGGAGGAGGAGACCCAAGACTCTGAAAGTGGTGGGTCAGCTAGTGGGGCGTCGGTGGTGGTCTAGTGGCGTCGACAGTGGTGGCAGGCCACAGGTGTGGTGGTTGAGAGAGAGAGTGAGATGTGTGAGAGAGAAATAAAAAAGTGGGAGAAGTAGAGAGCAAAGGGAGGGAGGGTCGTCGATGGTGGGCATCGGTGGTGGGACTGTGGCGTCACTGGAGAAGAGAGGGAGGCTACAGGAGTGGTGCATGAATGAGAGAGAGTGAGTGAGATGTGAGAGAAAAAAATGTGGGAGAGAAAGAAGAGAAGATCGTTGGGTGGGAGTGGGGTTGGGGGATGTTTATTATTATTTTTGCAACTTAGTCCTCCAACTCTGTAAAACTTATGATACAGGTCGATATACAACCGGGCCAGTACCAAGCAAAAAATGATTAGTGTCGACCAGTATTTACTCCCAGTATCGACCCCCTCTACCTTATACTGCTTTCTACCCTGTACAGTATATACTGCCTGGTACGGAATGAATTTTAAAACACTGATATCATGGAGTAGTAATAACATTAGCATAAAACCGCTTCTTTCCAAGAAAAACAAAAAGGTGTGGTTTAAAGGAATTTTAAGGGTTAATTATAAAAAAATTCATACATTTTATAATGTTAATTTAAACTTTAACAAATAGGGATAAAATATTTTAACTTTCATTTTTAATAAAAATATTCCTATATTAAATTATCTGTTATACAATTTGTTATTTAATAAATTAAAAATATAAAAATGGTACAATAATTATATATTCCTTCATATGCTTTACTTTATAATTATTTTATGGTATTTGATATTTTTAATTTATTAAATAATAAAATTCATATGTGCATAAATATAATATTAGTAAAAATAATAATATGATGTGACCTGTTATATCATTCCAATTAAGGGAGTACTTAATGTTAGATTATTTTTCTTTCGATTATTTTTCTAAAAATAAAAATTAGAGTATTTTACTATATTTTTAAAGTCCATGTTAGTATTGCAAAAAATGACTAATTTTGAAAGTTTTTACAATTAAACTTAGCTTTAACATCAATGTTATGAATTTTTGTACCTATTAGTGAAAAATGTTATAATTTTTTCCTACTATATTAGATTATTTTATTGAATTGTATAAGAAAATTTTAAATTTTACCAATTGATATACCAAAATACTAGATTAAATTTGTAAATTAAGAAAATTTAAAGGTAACATTTTAAACATAACAATAATTTTAAAAATAATTATTATATCTAAAAATAAAAATATTATATCAATTTTCAATTTTAATAATAATAGAGGATAAATTTTAATCATATAAAATTAAAAGACTATTTTATAATTTAAAATTTTATTAAACACAATATTTGATATAGTTGTGTACTATATCACTACCAAAATCGATATAAATTACACCTATAACTTTGTTTAAAACTCATTTTCTTAATTAAATACTAGTTTTCTGTATTCATCCTTTATATATTATTTTTTATTTTTTTCAATTTTAATATGTTAGTTCTTAATGACATCCAAGAGGGGATAAATTTGATGTTGATAAATTTTGAACAAAATATTTACTGACTTAGTATATTAATGAGTACAATTTATAAAAGAAAAAAATGTGATATAAAATAATAAACTTCGACGACACGTTTAAGCGATAATATAAAAAGGATAAAGGAAGAGAAATGCAAACTAATTTATAGTAGATTGAAAACAAACCTACTTATATTTACTCTCAGGACTCTTCTTAGAATTCTACTATAACTCTTCTTTTAAGGCAAAAAATAACCTTTGTACAATTTTTGATTCAATGAAGAATTTTGTAACAATCTTTTTTTACAATAAAGAGGAATATCAATGTCTCTTGAAACACATTCAAGTACAATATACAAAATATTAAAATATCTCACTTTATCATTTTGATAATGCCAAAAAGGTTCACTTGCTCTTATTTGAGATAGATGCTCAAAATTCAAATACTCAATAAAAACTTACAAATATGAGTAAAAGACACCTAAATACTTTGCAATGCAAGAACCAACAAGAAAAAATGTCTTTTTAGGGTTTCGAGGCTTTTACTAGTCATTGGAGCCTAAAATTAATCATTGCGACAATTAGTTCCAATGCATTGGTCAGCCACTAAGTTATATTAGTTGACTATTATGTATTGAATGCTCACAATCAACTAGCTGTTGTATATTGCTCGACCACTAAGTCACATTGGTTGACCAATGTCTCTCTTAAAAGGGACATTAGTCAACCACATCTTCATATTGGTCAATGAATATGTTATCAAATACTTCAGTTACATATTTAACTTATATTGATTAACCACTAACCTATATTGGTTAATCAATCTCTTTAAAAATATTATTTTAACAACTCCAAATGCTTAAACTTCATTTATTTTAAAACGTTATAATTAAATACAACTTTCAAAACATCACCTAAATAGTGTTTGAAAGATCAAGATGTTTTTCTTTAAAAATAAAAGTTTTAACATTTCTTGTAAATAAAAAGACTCATTTAATGAAGTAAGAAGAAATATTTATGCAAAGCGAGCCTTTAAGATCCTTAAAGTGACTAAAAGAGATTACAATAAATGTTATAAATATAGAATGACCTTAATGTGTCTTGATCTTTTTTTTTTTCTCTTGATGTTCATTTGAAAGGTTGCAAACTTCAATTTTCTTTTATCATCTTCACAGACTACTTCTTGAGTTATGGCTTTGTCTTATTTTTATGTTGCTTCTTATCAAAATAATAAACTCATTAGTAGTACATACGTTTTGTTATCATCAAAATGTCAACCACAACCTCCTATAATTTGACAACCTCCCCCTTTTTATGATAACAAAATATTGTAATATTATAAAGCAATAATAAAATTAAGCATATAATAGTTATAATGATTAACTCCCCCTTAATTCTTGCATGAAGTATAATTCAATAACAAGAATAATAAAAATATTTAATATCGTGTAAAATAAATATTCACATATGTAAATACATTAACTTAAACATATTATAAATTTACTCAAGAATAAAATATCATAAACAGTACAAGAAATATAAAAATCACTCCCCTTAAATCTAATATCATCAATCTTTCTTTCTTTTAAGAACCATAAAAAAGACATCAATTATTTGAGAAAATAAATTGTCATAAATTATACTAAGTTAGAAAATTTTTAAATTTCAATAGTCAATCATACTTAGAACTCAAAATAAAACACTAATAATTAAGTATAATGGGATAAAAATATGTCAATTAAACCTTTAATTGCATTTATAAACAATCAACTTAAAAATGTACAAAGAAATTAAAAATTCCCAAATTTAGTATTGTGTCTAAGCTGAAAAGTTCAATCAAAGCAAAAAAAGAAAAGTTAGTTTTTGACGTGATTAGACACTAAAATTGTGAAAATGTGTTCTTAATTAAATATCAAACCATGTATTTTATAAAAGAGTGTATAATTTTGAAAGCCACAAAATTTCCAAAAAGGTTACTTCTGATTTGGTTTTGTTTCAGAGTGGAGAGAAGATGAGAGGTGAGGTTATGGTGAGAAGATGAGAAAATGATGAACTTTTATTTTAAACTCGCTATCTTTGTTTACCATTCCAATATATTTCCATATCAATGTCTTATGTTAGTGGACTAATATTATTGAAAAAACTCATCACAAACTTATTGAAAGAAAATTTCTAAGGAGAAATGCAATATTTTCAACTTAATATAGGTATTAGTTGACCAATTTTTACGATTGTTTAACCAAACTATATGACCAATTTCTTAAGAAAATCATTACAGAGAAAAAGTTTCCTTGGATGAAGGTTTATGGGTTGACCATTTGAAGATATTGGTTGACTAATGTGAGTTTGTGGTCCACCAAAAAAGTGACCAAACTACAAGCAAACTTATTGGATATAGTAATTTAGTCATTTTTTAGAATATTGATCGACCACATTAGGATATTGGTCAATTAGTATAACCTGATGACATAAGAAACAAAATTTAAAAATATTAAAACACAAAAATCATAAAAATGTTAATCAAGGCCAATTATAAGCATTAAAAGAGACATTAATTACATAAAATTTCCATCAATCATGCTTAATTCTCTTTTAGTTGTGCAAATTCTATCTTTATTCAATGCTTTAGTGAAATTATAGCCTAATCGATGTAGTGCATCCTCAAATTTTAACTTAAAATCCCTATTTTGGCCATAATCTCTAATTTTAGGCCCGTAATATACTTCTTTAAAAAATTTTAATTACTTATTCATATTGCTAACTCAACATTTATCAATAACGATTTAGACTCAAATAAATACAAAATGTGACAATGTTCTAAACTATGAACTAATAATTTACCTTTTATTGAACATTACCTATGATATGATTCAGATGATGATTCTTCTTGAATTTCCAATCCATTGGAATTATCTCTTCCTTCTTATTTCCTTTACTTGATTTAATAATCAGCTCTTTTGAAAAGTCTTGGTGATTATTCTTATTCTCTTTGAGGTATAAATTCTCTATACCCTACAACAACATCTTCAAAACTTTCTTAGAGATAAGGAGATTAGATTAAAACAACATGTATAAAATCTTCAACAATAATAATTTTCCTATTAAACAACCAAGAAAACTGTGCTTTAAGCATTCGTACTTTTTACTCATTTTGTATACCATAAAGTCTTCACTTTGTTTTAGGTACCCAAATGAACTTAGGTCCTTAATTGTTGGTCTCCTTCTTCTCAACTTACATATCATGGGGCTTTATCAAATTTTATTTGAGAAAATAAAATTTATCAACATGTTCATATTTACTATAGAAATTACATACCATGTTATATGAATAATGATTATGCATAAATGTAGTACTTGGACTTATATTTGTGTATGCATAATGAGGAATCTTTCTTTAGATATTAAAGGTATTGAATGTTCTTCTAGGGTAGTGAAATTTCTTGCAACGATCACATAAATGATGCCTAATATGAATGGAGGCTTTATGTATGTTTCTTAGAGGCCTAAAGGGGCGTGAGTAGGTTTACATATTATCATAAAAGCTATGCTTATTCTTCACTTGAGAGTATTGAACTCTATGCCTAGGTATAGATCCATATATAAAACCATAAGGCTTGTTTTTTAAGATGGTGCCTAGTGTACATTTTGTATGCATGTGTTTGTTTAGATATAGGTGTATTATGCTCATTTGTTATCTTAGGTAAAGGCTTTTTATTATGTGCATGTTCTCCCTTAACAAATGTAGTATTGGTATTTGGTGCACTTTTATAAGTATACCTAATCTCATGCCTATTATTGGATTTCTTTTGATCTTCTAGCTTTTTTCTAATTTTTAATCCCTATAGTGAATTTAGATAATGAATATTTTAAAAAATTGTTCTCCTTTTTCAATGTTTCATTTTCATGCTTTATTTCATCTAATGTATGATTATCATTAATGATCATATTTTTAGATGCTTTTATGTTAGCCAATTCACTTTTCATCTTTTTGTTTTGATTTATGCATGCATCTAACTATTTTTGAACTTCTTTTTATTTTGTAAGATAATTTCTTCCTTTTTTGACTTATGATTTCTAAATTTTCAACTAGTTTATCATATATCAACTGATTACCACTATCACACGAATCATAGTTAGATATTACTTCATCATCTTCTTTATCCATAAAGCATATGAGAGTTATTTCTCCTTCTGAATGCTCATTTTTAGATTCACTTGAGTTATCCAAAATTAAAGATTTAAGTGTTTGCTTTTTTTATTTTTGTTCTTCTTCCCCTTCTTATTATTTCTTTACAATTGTCATTATCTTTAAGAAAAAGGCATCGTGACTTTATATGGCCAAATTTTCTATATTTAAAACAAATAATATTAAAGGATTTACATTTTAATAACTTTTACTTACCTTAAATTGTTTTGGAGAAATTCTTTCTTTTAAAAAACTTCTTGAATTTCTTTATGATAAAGGTGAGGTCTTCATCATTACTTCTCCATATAAATGTCTTTTGTTTACTTGATTCCTCTCTTGATAGTTTTAATGCAAAGTTCTTTTTCTTTGGAAGCATTGTTTTTCTTACATCTCTTGAAATTTCATTTCTTATATGGGAAGATATCTATGAGCTCCTTCGATAATAGTGTTGTCAAATCTTTAACTTCTTATCTAGTTGTTACTTTGGCTTATCATATCTTCGAAATTGAACTAGGAAATTTTCTTACCATTTCAATATTATTATAGGTATTTATAATAATTTAAAAGCATTAAGGATATCAATGAACCTTATGTATATGCTAGAAATACTTCTCTATACTTCATTTGAAAAAATTCATATTTTAAGGTTAATATGTTCATCTTTCTTTCCTTAATTTAATTTGTATCCTCATGTGTAACATCTAATGTATGTCAAATTTCATAAGTTATTTTACACATAGAGTTTATTATATTTATTTATTCTCAACACACAAAAGAAGATATGTATGGCCTTACCATTTTAAGGAAATTTTTAATGCAAGATTTCCATTCTTCCTTTAGTTTGGGACTTTTTATTTTCTATAATTGTCACAAGTATAGAGTAAACTATCTCCCATAGGTTTACACTTTTAGCCATTAAGAAAATTCTCATTATAGTTTTCCAATAAGGGTAATAATTTCCATTAAAGAAAGGTGCTCTACTAATGTTTTCATGCTCTTAGTTGGATGATGATTATGCTCTTAAGTATATCATTATAATCTTTGTTATAGGCTTTTGTTTGAAATGTTAACATAATAAAATCACTATAATACTACATGTTAGTCCCTACTACTATCTAAGAGGGGGAGTGAATTGGTTGTTGATTAAATTTGAACATAATATTTGGTAATTTAATATGTTAATCAGCATAATTTATAAAAGATTAAATATGATACAAAATAGTGAATTTCAATAACAAACTTATAATGTACAAAGGGTAAAGAAAGAGAATCATGAACTGACTTATAAAAGTTCTGAAAACAACTATTTCCTATATCCACTTTTAAGAATTTTATTATAACTCTTCTTTTAAAGTAAAGAATAACATTTGCATAATCTTTTCTAAACAAAGAGAAACTTTTTTAGAAAGGAACCTCATTGGAATACCCCTAATATACAAACCTTAAAAGAAACTTGCAACTGAAATATCTCACTTTATCACTTTAATAATACCAAAATAACTCACTCACTCAAATATGAGATAATGAATGCTCAAATGCTTGATAAATACTTAAAAATGTGTGTAAAAGACACCCAATTACTTTTCGATGCAAGAACTAATGAGAAAACATATATTTATAGATCATATTAATCAATTAATGTGTATTCAATGCATATAATCAACTAGTTAATGCTTATTAGTCAACCACTAGGCTATATTGGTTAACTAATGGATTTCCTAGAGGGCTATAGATTGATTATATCACCATATTGGTTGACCAATGTGTTAACAAACACTCCAGTTACACATTTAATATGCATTGGTCGACCACTTACTTATATTGATTGACCAATCCCCCCTAAAAATATAATTTAAACAACTTCAAATGCTCAAATTTTGTTTATTTAATAAAGTTATAATTTAAAATAACTTCCAAAAATGTTCTCCTAAAGAGTGTTTGAAAGATCAAAAGACTTTTTCTTAAAAAAAAGCTTTAATACTTTTTAGTTAAAAAAAAGACTTATGTAATAAGGTAAGATGAAATATATATGCATGGAGAGCCTTTGAGATCCACAAAGTGACTTAATAAGATCATAATTGATATTACAAAATATAGAATGACCTTGATATATCTTGATCTTCTATTATTCTTGACTTGTTCTTCACTTCAAGGGTTTCACTCTTCAACTTTTCCTTTTCATCTTCATGAATTCTCTTTTTGAGTTATAGCTATACCTTGTTTTGATATTACTTCTATCAAAATGGTAAACTCAGTACTAGTACTTCTATTTTATTATCATCGTAACATCAATTAGAACCTGTTTTGATTCAACATAATATTTATTTAATTTATTTTTCAAAATTTTCCTATTTATTTGTCCACATATCTATTTTGAGTATGCATCAAAGACAAGTAGATTTAATAAGTATATTATAGAAATAGAACAAAATAGGAGTGTAATTATTAAAGACTCACCCTTATTTTTAATTTTATAATTTAATTTTATAATTTAATAAAAATATTATTTGAATATTTATTTTTAATTTATTAATATTTTTATAACATAAGAAGTAATTTTAGTTTTCTATTTTTATAATTCCTAATTATTAGATAAATAAAAATATTTGCCTATCTAATATTAACTACTAATAAAAATAAAAATTAATTTAATTTAATTTAATTATATAAGTTATTGTTAATGTTAAGTTCCTTATAAGAACATCAAATGAGTTGTACCTTCTAGAAAATAAATTTACTAAATTTTAATTATATAAAATTGAGCGATTATTTTGTAATCTAAAAATTATTCGAAATAGTTTCTGGTACCATAGTAGTGTTTCTTTTTAGAACTTTTTTTTTGAGAACATAGTAGTACCAAAGTTGGTATGAACTCTTGGATGGTATTTATAACTTTGCTCAAAATTGTCCATCAAACCATCAATTAATTTCCTCTTGTTTAAAGTTTTTTATTCTTAAATTAGAAGGTATAAGATTGGGAGTAGGCCTGGAATAGTGGTTTGGCTCGACTTAACTTGAGTTGACCAATCTTTAAGCTTCAAGTTGGAGCCAAGTTTGGGGTCAATCCAAAGACCCAACCTCCTACCACCAAAATAATGTTGTCTCGTTTATAAGTTTAAAATTTAAGACCAAAATAATGTTATTTTAGTTAATTATACCAAAATGGCTTGATTTTGTTGTGGTTCGAATTAGGCTCAGGATGCGAGATTTAAGTATGATTAGATTTTAAGTTGAATTTGAGCTGCCAACAATCAGAATTGAGTTAGATTAGACTCATCTCTAACCCATCTCAGTTCGACTTTACGAAATTGTATCTTTAATTAAGAGAGAAAACGATTATAATCTTTTTTTAATAAAAATGCCTTCTATTTAAGATATAATTGGATTATCATGTGCAAATCAAATAATATATGTATAAATCTAATAAAATATACGACTAAAATTATACTAAAATTTAATTTAGTCTAATGTTTGAGAGCGTTAAAAAAGAATTGTAATATTTTATAATTATTAGAATTAAATCGACAAAACTTTTAATCATTTCACAATTTTGTTAATTAAATATTATACTAACTCTGACGTGACTTTTTTGATTAATTTTTTACCTTATATGAAATTAATCTCATTAAAGAATTCCTAATTCACTATTTTCCAGAAACCAAATATAATTGATGATGCAAAATAGAAAATCTCAATCCAAATTAATTATATCAACATTACAAGCACTAATTATTATGTAATTATTTAGTTCACTGTATAAAATTGGAACAAACCAACATTAGAAGGTAAGAGCTTACAGTCGGGAAAGTTACCTTTTTCAAAGCAAATCCTGATTCCTTAAATTTGTTATTTATCATCATCACACCTACTTTGAAATTTCACAATAAAGTGAGGTTTAGAGAAGTCTGATAGTATGCAGCCTTACTCTTATATAATAAAGAGGCTGTTTTTCGGTAGACCTGCATGTAGATATGACAATAAAAGAGTGATGCAGGTTAAAGAGTAAATAAGTAAAACTGACACGCCAAATTATTATGTAAATCAAATTACAATAAATATATAAATAAATAAAATAAAATATAATCAAAGGATATACTTAAAAACAAAATATAACATGAAGATAAAAAATATAATAATAATAATAATAATAATAATAATAATAATAATAATAAAAAGTACAGAGTAGTTGATATAAGGTTAGAAAAAAAGATATTAAAAAAATAATTCGGCAAATATACTTAATAAGCTGTAAAATTTGAGTTATACCTGATATGTTGCAAATGTCTGCTCACTATTTTTAGAATCGTACTTGTCAACCTTACAATTCTATATCATTCTAATTTTATCATGAGATATTGATATTTAAAGACGATAAGATAGATACACAAAGAACACTATATTACATGTTGCAAGTGTAAAGAATTAGAAGTTCGTAAGATTTCATGTCAGAGCAAAGAAAGAAGATTCGTAGGAACATTTTACCTTAATAAATTAAAACATATACAAAACTTGAAATCCAAAATCATACCATTTTGAAAGAGGACAATGTCGTAATCATACTACAAAATCTCGTTGGCTTATTGCTGGTGCAAAAAGGTAGGTCGTATTTGATTGTCTTCTTTCCTCTTATGTTTTGATAATTGAGACCCTTTATTAGATGAATCAAATCACTTTAAAGAAATGATGACCCTGTAAGCTCGAGAAATACAAATAGTTTCACTTGATTTTTGATGAAAATATGTCGCATATAGAGTTTACTGTCGCAAGTTAATGATGATGACGGATTACAGGAATAAGTTAAAACCCCCTACTTTGCCATTATAGTCTCGTTAACACTGGAGCTGGTACACATTACATATGATATGTTCTTTGACAAAACACAAATTTCATTTGGGATTTGAGCTAAAATCAGTAGACACCATTTTGAAAATTATTGCAACTTCCGTGAATCAATGCAAACCTTGACCCACCGTAATCATGAGAGCAAAACGGGGCATGAGTTCGATTTATTTTATACGTGGAAGTCGAAACAGGAAATCAGACAGCATTTGCCCGTTTATTTTGTTCCTTTCCCTGTCCTTATATTTTTATAAATTTGGAGATGCTGAGTAATCATAGCTGATCAGGTTATGCCTCCAACCAAAGTAACGGAGTTATGTATTAATTATTTCGTGGTCAAATAAAATAAAATAAACGAGAGTATCACGCACCAACTTAAGAACTAATGGGCTTTGAAACTCAAATATTCTTCCTGGACTAAAGGAAAACTCTAAAACTCGGATTTGAGATCTTCTGCTAACGTAGCTTGAAGCATGCCAACCAATGAACCAATTGTGAGGTTTTATGTGGAAGGAGAGGACTACGATTTCCTATCGGATCAAAACATTATTTCCTGTTACATATAAAACTCAAATCCAAGATATTGCTCTTTAAACTCAATAATATTTGAGAAGGTAACATTATTCAAAAGCTGCCCAAGTGAAGCTACCGGCTTTCTCTACCTCACTGCAAGGCTCTCAACACCCTTTTATTTTGGAGCTCGGAACTCGAACACAATAAATGCTTCGCCTTAACTTATTTTTTAATAATTTTGCAGTTAAACTGTTGGTAATATAACATCGTGATCCATTAACAATTAAGAAGTATCAAATAGTTTTACAATACTAATGGTTAGTATCGAAAATAATATGGAAACCAAAGCACAAGTTCTCAATGTACAGAAATGAAAAGGAAGCGGTATTTGATAACAACTTACAAGACTAATAGAAGTATTAGGTACCAGAGGCGCAAAATTGTGGGTCGGTTTTATCCATAAGCCAATCTGCAGTCTCTTGTGGCTTAATCTCTATTTTGTCCCTCCCATCAGACCCTAAGAATTCTGCCACAGCTCCTTTAACTTCCTCTGCTCTGCTCAAATGAAACATGTAATTTAAACACCAAATGACCAACCCCATATATATATATATATATAGACATATATTACCAATATGTTACCAAAACATGATCAAGCACATTACATAGAAACATTATTTCTTTTTTTATAAAGGTGGAGTTCGTAGTTGTTATTTTTTGGTGTGCATTGCATAAATCTTTTTTAAGAAATTAAATAAATTGTATTAAAAATTCAAGAAGTGATATAATTAGTTCCGATAATCAAAGGATAGTCATTCTTACTTACCTAATCTACTCTACCATGATGATAAAGCAACATAGCGTGCATTCTTACCTAGAAAAGTATCTATTGGTAAAGTGTTTCTTCTTGTCTAGATTAATGCTGAAATATTTGCATGTTTCTTTCCTTCCAAATTTCATGTACCAACCCAACAAACAAGAGCTTGAAGAGGGTTTGTTGTCGTAGTCACTCCATCACCTTGGCAACATCCAGTCAACAATCCCCCCTTTAGGATGAGGCCGAATATTATTATCATCATCACCTAGTCCGAAATTCTAGAAAAATCTGATAGTATGCAATCTTACTCCTACAGAGTAGATAGGTTATTTCTGGTAGATCCACATGTGATTACGACATGAAGGAAAAAAGTAGTATAGTAATAATACAAAAAATACAAATAAGTAATGCAGATTAAAAGAGTAAATAAATAAAACTAAAATAAATAAATAAAATTAAATACATAAATGCATAAAAACAAATAAATAATAATACTAATGATAATAATAATAAATACTGAATGACCAAATTAAAATAAAATAATACTAATGACCGCAACTTGCTCAAAGTAACAGAAGGAATAGGATTTGTTTTAGACTTAGAAAACTTAACAACATATCTGTGTTAAAATATCTTTGCAGCAAGAGAAAAGAGAGCGAAAAAATATCTGTGGGAGATACTGTAATATCATAATCAACAATATGATATGCTACAGACTGAGTTGACAAGTCACATGGGTATAACCTAATCATTTAATAAGACATAAGTTTCTATTTTCAAGAAAAGTATTAAAAAGGCAGATAAAGGGCTAGCCTAATAATGGGGCACAAGGTAGGTAATATTTCCAATGAAAGGCAAACGTATGATGTAACAGGAAAATTTTGTTTGCAAAGCTTACTAAATGCCTTGATAGGAACAACAAAATAACTATTTCTGAAATAAAACTTGTGCTTCAAAAAGATTGAGTCGAAGTCTAGCTGTAAAGAATGTTGTTGTTTGATTACCAAAAATTAAAAGGCAAAACCCGAGCAAAACAAACTCAAACCCTCCAAAAACAATTAACATATACTTAGAGAGAAACTTACGATGAGCAACAAAAACAACGTATAATGCCAAAAACATAAGTAGTCTCAAATGTATCCAATGAATCTTGAACTCTCAATCAAAATAAAAAAAAGATATAGAAATCACTACACTAACCCCAAAAATCACAAAAGGGACACAAATAGAAATTAAAAGATGTAATTGCAAATATGTAGAAAGTAAGTGGAGAGAGAAAAGAAAGCTTACTTGCTTTATGGGAAAAGAAAATGCTTATTCGCTAACATACCCTTGATTGTTCAAGACAAATCTGCATCCATGGTTATTGTTATCTGCATCTATTTTCAATCAGAGAACAAGCCAACCTCGAAAATGTTTTTGATGTCGATGCTAGAAGTGATTGAACACCTTATAGTATTTTGAATGTAGACTCTCCGCAGGTGACAACAACTGACTCATTATGACTGGCAAGTGTAACCTTCTCATTCTTGCACACTGAGGTTTCCCTCTTTTACTTCCTACCTCCGGATAAGAAACAAACTTAAAAATCCCACTACTTTCCTCAACTTGAACGAGCACATTAAAGCAATTCACACTTGAGTAGAACCACACAAACCCAGAAAGTTTGAATCTTTCCTAAAAAAAATGGATAATTTCTTGATATATGATTAAAAAAAAAACAAGAACCGTTAAAAAGATTGAACATATCTTCCAAAAAAGAAACAAAAAAATCAAAGCTTAGCAAACATTATGATATCAGTACTTCTAGCTTCCGTACATCCCAGAAGAAGACACACCAAAGATAACGAAAGAAAAATGAAATGAAGAAGAAGAAGGGTAAGAAGAAGAAGAAGAAGGCTTTTAAAGATAATTAGAACTTGGAAGCGCTTTTACCTAATATACTTGATAATACCTTTTTAAAAAAAAGCACTAATATAATATTGTACTCTACATTCCAAATATTAGTTTACCTTGAGCTACTTCCCTTAAACTGATGCATATAGCTGTCCAACTTGTTAAAATTAAGAGCAGTTGTCTCTTGAATCCATATCAAGAAGAAACCCATTCCCAAACTCAGATTCCATACCTATTCTTAAGTTGATATTCAAAAAAATTAGGTTTTCAAACTAAGAAATAGATGAATCTTGAAGTTCTTTTACTTACAAACAAGAAGTTGATGAATCAGAGCATGGGGTCAAAGCCCACCATAGGAAAAAAAAAACCCTTAGCTGCCAAGCAACTGAAGCTGATGCACTTTCAACTGAAACCCCAGTACGATTCTAAGCAATTTCAATATGAATCTCTACAACCGAAAAGGAAAAAAAACCGGGAAAGCCTTCAGTTAAATAGCGACAAAACCCAATATCTCTTACCCTAAGCTCCAACACATCAATCTCCAAACAACTAAAATAGATCTAGATTAAAACCAACATCACCAAAAGTAAAGCAAATATCTTGAAATGTGTACGCAACAAAGGAAAAGATGGGTTATCAAAAAGGAACCTCCTTTATGCTAAAACACAATCAAAATGGTCTATCATATGTAAAGTCATATTAAGGAGAAAATGTTAAAGAAACTCCCTTGTAGATATCTTGTGAACTTATAACCAAAGAAAAAATGATCAAATGTCTCACTTTAAAAGTGGCATAGAATACAATTTGTCATAAAGATGGAACCAGTTAACCTATCTTTAGTTGATAGCCTCCCATTAATTGCTAACCATAAAATAAAACTTATTTTTGGAATAGCTTAAGGGTACCATACGAGTTTGTATCAGAGAATTGTCTTACTTACATATCTTAATTCATCTCTACATGATTTGTTTTGGAATAACTTGGAATCATTTTTGTCCCTACATAATCACCTGAAAAGAGTCTCAATTTCACTTATAACAGCACTGTTAAGCTCCCTGTAGACTGTTAATCAAGATTAAAGCCATTACCCACAATCATATGCTTGAATATAGCATGAATTAGAATGAGAGTCCTTAAATAAAAAAACCAGTCCTGTCTAATTATTGGTACGAAGTCACTCTAAAAATCAGTATAGAATATGGTGTTGGATCCATCATCTAATCTAATTTTGAACCATCTCCTCACCTGAGTTTTTAGTCTCAACAAATGAATCATTATCTATGAAGCATCTTGCTTAGGTTGAAAAGTCCAAAAATTCCATTGATTCAAATGATAAGAATGCATCTACCTAACCCAGAAAGATTCATTGTCACTTAACAATATTAAAATCCTCTTAATAAGAACTCTATTTGTTAACTTCAAAGGGATTACTCCTAGGCCGCCCTCCTTCCTTAGTAGACAAACTATTTTCCAATCTACTATAGCTGTGTAAGAGGAATCATAGTTGCTAGCCCATATAAAGTTCCTTAGGATACTTTCTATGGACTTTATTAGAGGAGTAAAAAGTGATATGTGAGCAGTAAAGTTAATATCCAAAGAATTCAAGACAACATTAGTTAATTGAACTCTACTTATAAATGATAATGCTTTGTTGCACTAATTGTCTATTATTCTCTTTTCCTTAGTAATTAAAGGAAGGAATTCAACAAGTGAAGTCCTCTTATGTAAGATAGGAATTCCTAAGTAAGTAAATGGGAGATCATTTTCTTTTAAACTAGTAAGGAAAGAGGGCTAGTTTGTCAAATGAGCAGTAGAGATGAAGAGAATTTGGAAGTCTTTAAGGCATTCATTAATGCCTTAACTGAGTATCATTCAACTCCAGCAAACATTAAAAAAAATTCATCATTAAAGGCTAAGATGTGAATACCTAACTCCTTTCATTTGTTGTGAAATTGGAAGTTTGTTTCTAAACTGATGCAATGTTTGATAAGCCTAGAGAGAACTTCCATATAAATGAAAAAAAGGCAGGGAATATAAGTCCCCTTGCCTAATGCCATTAACACCTTTGATCATTTTAGTAGGAGAGTCATTTATCAAGATGCAATAAGACACAATAGTAATACATTGATGTATTGATCTAATATACCTTATAAGAAAGCCAAAAACCTATAGGGTGTGAATTAGGAATAAACAATTAATAAAACTGAAGGCCTTCCTAAAATCTAACGTGATTGCACAATTCTGAGGAGACCTTTCCTTTTATAATTCTTAAAAAGTACCTGAACCAACATTATGTCTATACCTCTAATTTTGATATAAGCAACATGTGTTTCCTTGATTAATGGTTTGCTAGCATTCTTCAATCTTGTAGCAAGCAGCTTAGCGATTACCTCGTAGATGAAAATGTAGTATGAGATTAGCCTGAAGTCTTCCAGTGAGATAGGGTTAGACATCTAGGGAATAAGGCCAATAAAGGTTTTATTTAATTCTCTCAACATGTGAACTTGATGAAATAAGCTTAGAATGCATTTATAACCATAACCTTTATATGATTCCAAGACTTAAAAGAACAATCCATTAAAGTCATTAGAGCTGGGGGCTTTATTAAGTTTTAAACCAAACATTACCCTTTCAATATCTGTTGGGATAAATGTAGCTTTTAAATAAACTGCACATTCACTAGAGATTTTGTCAGAAATAAAAGAATTTAGTAGATACTTTAAGGAACTTATCTTAATAGCAAATCTAAGAGATCTACAGAAATAATGGAATGCAATGTCTAATAACTTTATTTATGAAGATATCTTTATTCCATCTTCTTCTTACAGAGAAGAGATTCTATTCAAGTTTCTTATAGCAAGTGAAAACCTACGAAAAAAGGAGTTATTCTTATCCCTATCTTGTAGTTATTATACGGTTGATCTTTGCTTCAAAATAAAGTATTGGAATTTCAGAGCTCTAGCATATTCATTCATAGCTCTCTTCTGATCATCCTAAAGTGCTCTATTTGTAGGATCTATGTATAATAGTTGTTAAACTCTATCAAACTGATCCTTAAAACTTGTAACACCTTCATATATATTAACATATCTAGACTAATTGAGTGACTTGAGGTCCATCTTAACAAGTTTGAGCTTCTCATTACAAATTTAAGAAGGAGAACCATAATTAGAAACATTGTGACAAGTGCTTAATTGATTATTTATTTATTCCCTAATGCTTAATGATTAATGTTCATTGTGACAAGTGCTTAATTGATTATTTATTTATTCCCTAATGCGTAATGATTAATGTTTATTTTAAGTCTAAGATATTTATGTTGGTTTCGTACAAGTTGGAGGAAAAAGAAGAAAAATGAGCTAAATTCACAATTTTGGGCTATTTTACTATTATTCGGTCTTATTTGACTTCTTAAATAAAAGGAGATTAATTAGGACAAAATTGGAACAAAAAACTAAAGAATTGGAGTTATTTTAAAGAATATGTTTTTTTTAAAGGACACACTTGTGTAAGTCATTTACACGACTATGTGAGGGATTGTATAAGTTTCTATGAACATGTATGGCTTCGAAAATGTTGTTTTACCTATGTAAAGATGGACATACCTATTTAAGCCACTTACATGATTATGTTCACTACCTACGTAACTCTCTAGGATTATATGTTTATGCAATTCTTGAAGAATTGAGGCAAGATAGAGAGGACATGGTTATGTAAAGAGTCATACGGCTGACCATGTCCTCTCTAAAAACCCTAATTATGAAGTATAAAAGGAACCTATGAAGGCTAATTAAAAGGGATATGGAGGAGGATACAGAGACATTCATTCAAGCTTCTTTCTCCCTTTTGACGTATGCTTGGAAAGGCTATGAGTGACTAATTCTCTTTCCTCTAGTTTAAGGGAATTTCTAAGCCTAATAACATAATTATGAATTAATCAATTCCAATAACATTGTTTATATCTCTCTTTTGAAATTGATTATGTTATTTTACATTTATTGTTTAGGATTTATGTATGATCGATTTAGATAAGGCTTGATAGATTATTCATGTGTAGATTTAATACCAAAATTATGATTCAATCTATAATTATTGTCAATTTGATTTGTGTGTGACAAAGTAATGATCATGCACCATTAAGATTAACATATCATAAGTTAAATAATCCGAGCTTGTATGATTATTGCTTGGACTAACCTGCTTTATTGATTCTTAATGTTATTCTTACACTAAATTTAGAGAGCCTATTCTAGGTTGTTGGGAAGTTAGATCTAATAAAAATATTTTTTTAATTAGTTACGATTTAAGAGAAAATTGAATCTAACAGAGCTTATTGTTAATCTATAGTTAATAATTTCAAAGAGAGGGATGGAAACAATATTACACTTAATTATACATGTTCATGTGGGGGTAAAGATTGAACCAAGTATTAGGCTTAAATCCATTGATAACTTTTTGCAAATTTGATTTGTTTTTTATAGTTTAATTTTATTTAATTTCATTAATTAAATTCTTCCAAACTCTCTCCCATCTTATTACATTGGTTAGTTCAATATAAAAATTATTCATGCACTCTCGGTGGATACGATCCTTTCTCACTACTGCTATAAGTTTAGTGGTGTAGATTTAGGTTTTACTTTTTAGTGTGATTGGTACACTTCATATTGAGGCCCTTGAGTATAGCATTATGAAATACATGATCACTAGCCAGATAATTATTAAATATAAAAGGAGAGCTAACCTTCACCCTAAATTCTAATTGACTTATAGTAATTGGTAAGTGATCAGAAAATTGAGGGTTACTGAATTCTATCTTAATATTGGGGAGGCCTGAGAGCCAATTAGAGTTAATTATAACACAGTTAAGTTTCTTTCTAAAAAATCATAGATGTTGTTATTTATTACTCCAGGTGAAGAAATTACCCTCAAATTTTAGATCATTCATCTCAATGTTAGAACCAGAGGTGGCTAAATCCTCAGTGAAGTTCCTGAGGCTCGCATTACCATCAGCTTCTTGAGGACTCTTGAAGTCCCTCATTAGAAACCATAGGAGCTAAATAGTTGATTGTATTTCCTACAATTTCCTTCATAAACTAGACCTTTGAAAGGTGAAATTAGAAGCATAAATAAAAGAAACTTAGATCATTACATTAGTGTTCAAAATAACTTTATATGTATTAACTAATTATTGATGGTGATATTCATTACCCTTATTTTCCTTGAATCGTATGGAACCAAAATTCTACCATAGTGATGTTCTGTATGATTAAATAAGACAGACTAAGTGATATTCAAAAAACCAAGTTGTTTAAGTCCTTTTTTACAAAGCTTGGTATTTAAAATACCCAAAAACTATTGATAAGATAAAATCCTTAAGCAATAGTTACTTCCTAACACTATTGAACCTTAGACATTCCAACATAGTATTGTCATTTAATGATATATTTGGAGCTAGGACTCCTTTGCTTCATGTTAGACATCCTCTTAACAATTGGAATAAAGTCTCTTATAAAGACTTGAGCTGAGTCTGGCTTACAAGAACTCGATAAGTCTACTATTTGATCAAAATTGTGGGGCTCTGCATTACCTGGTTGTAATTCATCCTAATCTTGTAGTATTCCAACTTCCTTCCATGACTCTTCTCTATTGCTTGCTTTTAGTGTCATTTTATTCTCTGAGGATAGTTTGAACTTTTTTCTCTCTGAAGCACTTTTATTTTTTCCAAACTCAGATTTATGGCTGCCAATTTATCATAATAACATGTTTTAAATAGCTTACCCATAAGTTCCACTCTTTGCTTTGATGGTAAGGTTAAGGCCTCCAATGGTATGTCATTAAGGTAACATCCTCATCAAGTTTCCCATCTTCATCCATTTGTATTAGTGGAATTACTTATGGTAAATTTTGATTAGTGCTAGTCAAAAAACACAATCAAGCATAGCTAATCCTTCTCAATATTGTAGTTGACTTATGTATAACTGTAGGCTTTCCTATAAAAATTATAATATAGCTCAATCTATTTATTGTTTGGTACTTTAATGGGACATTATGGAGGTTGATCCATAGTGGTATCTTCTTGTTTTCAAAATCAAAGGAATGATGTCCAGGCTGCCATTTATAGAGGAACTAGGATGATCAAAAAATTGCTATAGACCATTATCCAATACCTTTTTATGCCTCAACTTTTTTGGAGAATTTAAAGATGAAATGGATCCCTTCTAAGATGAGAGTCTCTAATAGTTTGAAACTTTTTCATGACTTATGCCACCATGCATTAACTAGCGGAAAAGTTAGTTATTTATCTATAAAGAACCCAACAAAAGAGCTAGACCGCATGACTGCACCTTCCTTTAAGATTTCTAGTGGAGGCTCCACTATAGGTTGACCATTTCAAGTTGAAGGAGGGAATTATTAAAGTGATGAAACACCAATTGTATCGATAAGAACTTAGCTCCACATTTTTCATGTAGAATCTAAGGCTGAATTAATAGAAACAACTTGTGTGAGGAGGAGCTTGCACTAGAGGTGGGAATGAAAGCTCCTAACTTTTCATGACTAGATCAGCTGGATAGTAAAGCAACTTAGGTAAAAGGGAGGTTACATCAGAGGCAGGAATGAGAGCTCCTAACTTTACATGATCGAATGGGCTGGATATTGGGCTAACTTAAAGAAGAAGGACGAAAATTAAATAAAGGGTCCAATTAGTGTACTTTACCATAAATGGAAATGAAAGTAATAGGCAAAAAAGTAAGTAACTAGGGTAAATAGGGTCTAGAAACTAGATCTGTAAGGTGCAGGGACAAAAGAAGTTGTTGAAATTATAAAAGTGTGTAGGAAGGGGTGATAAGCTATAGAACCAGAACGTACCAGGTCTGGGGGAGCTTCAGAATAGGTAGAAAAGAAGCTACAAGTTCACCAAGAATTGTAACCATATCTGAACAAACCAGAGTAGATGATAAGAGGGAAAAAGAGCTTTGTAGTTGAGGTAAGAGAAAGAATGAGTAAAAGAACTAGTAAGAAGCACTATGTCAAGTGGGTTTTAAAATAAGAGCTCACATGGGAAAAAATAACAGTAAGATGATGAAAGACAAGACAAAGAAAGTTAGAATAGACCAAGAGCAACAAATAAGGGAGTTAGGTGAGATGGAGGTAAAGAAAGGCAGCAGGAAGCTAAAGAGAAGAGGATGAGGACAGGGAAAAAATTTGCCCTAATTTTCAAACATAGATGGTTCTGGACCATGTACTAAGTAAATCACTAAATTATTTAATGAACTAATGATTCATAATCAAGTGATGAACTTGATCCACTTGGTATTAATATGATTAGGTATTAAACAAATCATTGAGTGCATGCAATGAGATACAAACTATGTATTAATTCATATTCAAGTAAGGAGTTTGATCTAATTATTATTGGCATGACTAGGTATTGAATAAATTATTACATGCATGTAATGATCTACGAACTATGTATTTTAGATATATTTATAGTAAATTTAAATGTTTAGTGTATTTAAATATATAGTGTATATACATTTAACAATTCGAGGGCTAAAGACATGTATTAATCATATGTCTATATATTGTGTTTAATTTATGTGTTAGTAGTGTGCCTTAGGCCAATGGATATTTGTGATTCATGTATTAACATTATGACTTGTTAATAATATATTATGAGGTATTCCTTTTATA
>JAOQMS010000178.1:7871963-7885561 GCA_027563885.1 Erythroxylum longipes
AAACAACCACCAATCCGTGTCAAAAAGGTATTTTTGCGCATCCTATTTGTTTTCGGTTATACATCGTGTTGTGTTATAGTTTCTTCCGCAGGGTATTGTGAATACTCGAGCCATACGCGATCCAACATTATGTTCATTTTGCTATTTATATTTAAATAATTTTCTTCTCTATTGAATGGATGTGTTAACAAAGACTTGTGAATGCTATTAAGGGCTTACTCCCTCAAGCAAAAACATAAGATTTGTGCTAGGCACATCTATGTTAACTAGAGAGTTGATTGGAGAGGTGATAACTTTAATATCTAATTTTACAATATTGCTAGATCAATTTTAAAAGCTAAAAGATATTTGAAAGGGATGTGTGGAGTCATTATTGGAATATCCAAAAGGGTCATAAAGGCATATTTTAGCTAATACTAAAAGTAATTGCATTGATAACAATATGTGTTAAACCTTCAATAACTAGATTTTAGAAGAATGAAGTCAATCATTAGCATGTTTAAAAATATTACAAAATGATAACAAATAGAACCATAAAAGGGACTTTTTCCTTCAAAATGGTATCATAACTTTTATCTTATGATCATAACCAAGTTGGAAGAGAACAAGCAAAAAAGCTTTAATTACTATATTACTTAGAATGAGGTTAATGGATATAAAGTAGAGCATCAAACAAACATATTTTGTATGAAGTAGTTATATGATACTTATACATATACAGCTTAGGACTGGCATAAGTATAATTTCTGATAGTAAATTGAATCAATTGATTATATTGATAAATTCTTCAATAAGAAACAATTTATATCAGCCGATGAGTACTTCCTTCAACTTTTAGATGGTGAAACATTTCAGTCATTATTTGAAATTATTGAAGACCCAATAGTAAAGAGAATGTTTAGTTTTAAGAAAAAAAAGAAAGAAATGTTTCAATAACCAAACACAAGTACGAAATTTAAGGGCATAATAAAGAAGTTGAAAACAAAATGTATATTGTATAGTTTTAATTATGAATTTTGGATTATTAAAAGTTTCCTTCAGTATACTAATTATTAACTACTAATTAACAAAAAAAGACATTGCTGAAAATACTTAATGAAGCCAATATAAAAAGGAAACAATAACCCAAAGTAGGAGAAAAGTAAGAGGCAAAGGCAAAAGATCACAAACCAATAATTAAAAACGTAAAATTTAAATGAAAATCAGACATAGCAAGTTAGTGGTAGATTGAATGCATAAGAGAGAGGTGATATAAGAGGTAAAGGAAGAGGAAAGGTTTCAAGGCCTTCAAATTATAGAGTACATTATAATAAAACAATCGATGTAATAGAATATTTTATATTTTATAACTTTAACCAATAATCAATAAAGAACATAATCATGTACACCAACTTGTAATTCTTATATAGGAAGGACATTTAGTTCAAATATTGATTCTTATATCAAATCTATGACTAATCATACAAAAGTCAGATTATGCTTCTATACCATCCAACAATCATAAAAAGTGGAGACGAGTAATCCAAAAATTAGGGGCATATATATTGAAAATCTTTTGCCATTATTTTTAAGCATCTATGATGATATTTTTTTCTTTTTCTTTTTTTCCCCTATAAACGTAATTAAAGATATTACAATTTGATACAATTTGGGGCAAGTGTTTTTGTTTAAGTCATTATTGTCACTAAAGTTAACGTAATTTCTTCATTATTACAGACATATTCATTTAATAAATGCTATTAGTTCATGTATATCTACATGTTCCCAATTTAGTTTTTATAACTCTATTTTGTGTTTCTTTATGTTGATTTCCTCATCTCACACATAGTGTTTAATCTGGGTGAATTAGTATAAATAGAAGCCAAACACTTGTAATTTGACCATGGATATTTAATTGATAATTAGAACAAGTTAACATTCAATGATAATTATGTATATCATTTGAATGTTGGTTTCTCTATCAAGCTTGAAAACCAAAGACTACTCATATCCATGTTAGAAATTTGTTATAAAGCTTGACTACAACAAGTACAAATAATACTAAGATATAAATCATACATATTGATGACATGTACAAGATTGTCAAATTCTCAATAATTTTTCTCCTTCACCAATAATAAGTTTCAACTTCTCCTTTAATTTGAATAACTCTCCTTTCACTTTGGCTATTTTCTCTTTTATTTTAAATTATTTTTGAAAAACTCTATTTGATTTTCTTTTCAACGAATTGATTTTATAATGCAATGTCTTTATCTCTTCATTCATCTTATTGTTCTTAATTTATAAGGAGTTAATAATAAGTTTCACCTTTTGTGTCATATTTTCATCATACCAAAGAAAGAATAAACAAACCCCTTCGTACAACAATAAATATAATATTACAATATTAACTTAAACACGTTAATAAATTAACTCTTATGACATATTATGTTGCGAATAATCATCAAATCTTTTACTAGAAATTTTGGTAATCTATAAAGTATCAATGAACTCCTCGTTCCACATCAAAAAAATATTTATTTGCATGCATTTATCTTCGACTATGACTCCTTCATGTTGATATTGATGAATCCATATCTACCATCCAATTTTTAGACATATATAATTAATAAACAACATTAAAAATTTACTGTTTAAATACCAAGATTATTTAGTATAACGATAATAATCATTTAAACTATCCTTAATGTCATAATCGATTATCAAATTACAAAGCTCACTAATATATGTGTTATTGAAAATGTGACTTGATAATTAAAGGAAAGGAAAAAAACTGATAAACAAATACTCTACTATTCAAATTTTGCACAATCCTCATTTTACATACCATTGCATGAAAAACGCCTACCAATAATAAACTAGTAATTGGAGTTCTTACCTCTTACAAACTTCTTCAAATGGAATCAAGATTGAAGATGATTATCTCAGTTGAAGAGTAATATTTCCCTCAAAATCAACTGAGAATGACTTTGATTTGGAGAAAAATTATGTTTTGAACATATAATATCGGCGATAATATTTGGTAATGAACATTTGCGTTTCAATAAATTTTAAATAAGGTTCTTTCATTGAAAATGGGTGATTTACTATTAGGTGTTTAAAATTGATGTTTTAAAAGTTTAAGACCTATTTGATGAAAAGGGAAATTGAATTCCAAGCATTAAAGTTGGCCTTAAAAGGTTTTCTTTTTCCTAAGATATATAAATATACATATTTATGTTCCTATGAATGGTGCTTGGGTTTAGAAACACGATTAACTACCAGCACCAATGACATGTTCAAGTTGGACTTGTGCTGACCATTGGTGAGGTTTACTCTGGCATTGAGTTTGGTTTATAGGCATAGTTATTCTGGTTTTAAACTTTATATTCATTAACGGAGTTATATACTTGGGATCTAAGTTGAGTTGTGAAGATGAAGAATACTTGTTATTGTTGTTGGTGGGAAGAGTGGCATACACAATGTCTATCATTATGGTGTAAAAGGATAAGCAAATTGTTATTGTGTAAATGTCTTGTGTTTGCATATGTATTATGACAGTTTTCAGGACTGTTTTGTCTCTGAATATGTCTGGTAAAAGCACAAAGTGTTTAAAGTATTAGTATACGTTGTTAATATTAAAAAGAGTTTCTTTTCTTTCTTTTAAGCAAAAGGTTTTGTTTTTTCAGTTATGTACAAGAATTGTTCGAGACTCACATTTTATTATGAATTCATATTAAACTTGTAATCCCTATTTATGTCTGTAATAACTTATTTATTTCATGTCATAGTTGTTAATAAATCCTTCTTTTCTTTCTTTTGCTTTTTGTTATTTGACATTCAAGAACATTTTAAGGTCACTTTAAAACGGTAACTAAACATAATTCCTCGACAGATTTAAGGAGATTGAAGTCAACAAAGTGTATAATGTTTCCGTTGACAACAAATACTTTTGAGTTTTCCATATAAGAAAAAGGGTAAAAACACATATATCTCCTATAAAGATTAAGAAATTTTTAAAAGACTTCATAACCTTTAAAATTTTCAAAAAATTCCTTTTGACATTTAGTTTTTTAGAAAAACCCCTTTTTTAGATTTCGGTTGAAAAATAATGACGAAAGAAAGACAATATATACATGGTTAATCAAATGTTATTTATATAACTATCCAATTAAACTCCTAAACTCGAATTGAAATTATAATATAATTATTTTAAATTATTAATTTAATTTAAAATTAATTAATTTCAAAATAAGTTTAAGAGAAAAATTAGCATATTAATAACATTTTATTAATTTACATATGATATTCACACTACGTGTATTTCATCATTATTTTTAACCTAACTTAAGAGAAATTTTTTTCAAAAAAACTGAATACTAAAAATTAATTCGAAAATTTTAAAGAAGAGAGTTTTTAAAAATTACTTAAACTATAAGAAATGTCTATTTCTTTCACACTTAAAAAAAGGTTTAACATTGCTGAATTATGAAAATAAGACCTCAAAGTATTAACATCGGAGCAAGAACAAACATTCGAGCATGTATTTATCCATCAAATGATGACAAGGCCTTGTGCTGTTAAGACAAGGAATGCAGCTATTTTCTTAGTCTCTGGGCAACTACTTGTTCCGGGCCTTGTCAGTACCAGGCCATCAAAAAATGTCTTTTCCCCGTGAATGCATACACTCCAAAATAGGCTCTACAAAGTGGGACAAAGATTATCACTATCCATCCTATATGCACAACCAAAAATTTTGTCAATGTCAGTAACTAGAACTCTAGACTCACTTTTCTGTACAAGATACTGCGTGCTTCCAAAGGCAGAAATACTCCTTATGGAACCAATACTTGCACCAAGCTCAGCTTTCATCTCATCATGTAGGTAGTGTTCTCAGTAAGTGCAATGCTCGCTTCCACTGTGGCTTCTCTGATAGTATGATTCTCCTCAACACTGGCACTGCCCCAGCAGCTAAAATGGCTGAATGATTTTCGTTGTCCATGCTCAAATTATATAGTATCGACAGGGCAGCTTCGACAGCCCTCTCACTCCCTCCTCCTACTAGTCTAACCAAAGGATATATTGCACCCTCAGAAGCAACAGTGGTAGTCGCATCTACCACTCCCTCTGAAATTATTCTGCTGAGTTCTACAACTGCAGCTTCCTGTGCTTCAATAGAGAAAGATTTCATCTGCTCTATCAGTCTTGGGATTGTCTCATAAAGAATTACTTCCATGTTGATGGGACTCTCAGCTTCTACATTAGAACTATAGGAGCCAAGTTTGGCCAGGCACGCAGCCACCCATTCTTTGTAATGAAGAGGGATGCTCGATTTTAGGATTTGTCGGAGTAGTGTGCTGAAATGAGAAGAGTTTATAGAATTGCGAAACTGCTCAAAATCAAGAAGCTTTGTCAGTAACCGTGATGCTGCAGATACTGCAAGACCAGCTTCTTCAGTTTGAAGAGCATATAATTCTGGGTGCTGTATATTGAAATCAGAATCCATTTCTGCCATAAATCAAGAGCACAAAATATGTAAGCTATCAAAAAATTATAATTGTAATATAATAATTCAATAAAATATGTTAAAAAAACAAATGATCAAAGAACTGACTAAAATCCCACCCAAAATTTGTCATCTTTCTGGTTCAAATATGTGACTATTTAGGCACTGAAAACAAACCTTTTACTCTGTAGAAGTTCTAACACAACTTTGCATTCCAGCCAAACATGGTAATTGGAAAACAAGTTATTAGCTGTTTTTCCCAAGTTACAAAAGCTTTAGAATAACATCAACTATCATTGCTACTCAAGCATAAAACTAATCTCATGACTCGAGAAAGATCAACAGACAAAAGCCTGATTCAACACCAATCCAAACTTAAAACACAGTTCTTTCAACTTTTGCATAGTTTAAAAGAGAATGCATGTCATTATTTAGGTTAAGTCAGAGAATCATCAGCAATACCACTCAACATTCTTTGATTAAAAATTGCATCTAGGCCAGAACTGATATTTGATAATAGGATTGTGTCCATGCTCGCATCACTAATTGCCACAAACTCGAGGATAGAAGCTGCATTCCTTTGAAAATGTGGGGAAGAACTCTTCATAATGCCAACAAGAGAAGCAATGAGAACAGGGTCTGTCACAACTTGGCTACAAGCATTTGCAAGACAAGCAGACAATCAACATGAGCATAAACATTCCAATGGTTAAGAAAAGATGTACGAGTGAAAATTGGTCAACAGTGATAGTAAAAATCTGTTATTAACAAGATCAAATCATGAAGATAACCTCTCATTCGAGTTTAATAGTGGTGTATTATCTATAATTGTGGTGGCTCCACCTCCTGCAGCATCCAATTCTTTCCTAGAGCCATTAACTGGTTCATCGTAAAACTGAAATCCATCATAAAACCCAGTAAGCCTATGGTAAACATTTGATTCACAATATGCATGAGAAGTAACAGACAAACCTTTTCTTTCATTTCCTTACTAGGGTCTAACATTCGAGCTAGTAAATTCAAGGCCTGTATTGCAGCAACAATTATCAAGACAAACCAACCAAGGATCATCTAAGCTCGGGAAGAAAAGGTTTAAAAGGAATCAATGGTTAAGGAATAGAAAGGAATGACCTTTTCCTTCATGCTTTCAGAGACGTCGGAGTTTTTTAATATGTTACACAAGGAAGAAACAATTCCTTCAGCTTCAATAATCCGACAAATATGAGTGCTGCAAAATTTAGAGCAATATCTCATGTTAAGCAGTGAAACATCAATAAATTGCTTTGGAAGGAAAATAACATTTCTGGGACACAAAAGCACAGGGCTGAATTGTGTGTGAACGTACAACACATGGCCCATATGATAGTAGAGAAACAAAATAAACCTCTTAGATGATTTGACAAGTGTGTCCAGGCTACACCTATATTAATATTCCCCAACTATCTATCTACAGGAAATAAGACAACATTGCTTTGCTAGTTTCACCTTTCTGTACAACCTTTCACTCTAAGTACAAGCTGATGAAGCTAAACACTTATTATTATCTTGTACACTATATACAAGTTAAGGATTCCACATTCTACAAAATAGGAGATCAAAATTTACGGAGCAAACAAAATTGTACTTCATATGATTTAACCTAACCTAACAATAACACTTCATGCAACCCCTACTGCAACCGTTGCTGTGCAGGTGAACCTTGAATCTATGATTTGCATACCTTAACAAAATAGCTGAAGCATAAATGGCTAGTTTCTATGTAATACTGGACCCTAAAGACCTATTAACGTTGAAATGAATGACAGTACCTCATGGACAACCTCTCTAAAGCAACAATAACTGAAAGTTTGATAGAATCATTATGATGGTCTAGGAGTCGAACTAGATGGCTGACAGCTCCAGCTTCCTTAAATGAATTCCGCATATGTTCATTGATAGATGAATCAGCAATAGCCTCTGCAGCTCTTGATATGGCTGACTCATCTTCAAGTTCAAGAATCAAAACCAATCGAGCTACACCATCAATCCATGGCAAAAGTGTAAATTTTCGTTTAGTGGATGATTCAGTTTGAGATGATTTTGCATCTTCCACTTCAATAGCCCCAGAACGAGCAAGAAATTGTTGCTTAGACCTTCCAATTATAGCTTTCATCTTGGCTTCCTCAACATTTGCGCTATTATCATCAATATTTAAACCAAGGAGAATTTCGGAAGCACCAAATCTTGAAGGTCCCTTTGATGTACGTTTAATCCTTGTACCATCTGGGAAATTAGGCCATGAATGCAAGGCAGGAGTGAAGGTCCCATAGGCAGCTGAACCAATCAGAGGGACGGGAACAAGACCCTCCTCTATGATAAGGATCCTATAATACTCATTCTTAGCAAATTCGACAAGAGCATTTCTTGCTTCCTTCCTAATGATTTTAGATTCTTCTTCGACTTCTGTTTTCAAGAAAACTGCCTGCATTTAGTGTCAAGTGACATTAGACTACTTGATATGTAAGGAAAAGCATTAATTGACAACAAAAGTTGAAATAGGCTAGTAACACTAAAAAGGTCCATATCGAGGCTTCTCCACATGATTTCCTAATTGACAGTCTCTCAACTGAAGAGCTATTAAAAGAGCATCTACAAGTTCAAGTTTTCTAAATCAACTTGAGAGAATGGTCATATCATCTTTGCTAAAGCAACAAAGAATTTGAGAAACAGTATTTTATACAAAACAATTTTGCTATTTATAGCAAACAAACATCCCTTTGTCAAGAAATGCTAACGCCAATTAAAGCATATAAATAAAGTTTTAGGAAGTTCAAAACGCATGTAATGCTCGATTTCATGTTCTTTTGTTTTATAACAGATATATAAAGTGAATTCACAACTCAAGACACCATTAAATAACCATGAAATGCTTCCAGCTCATGAATTTTGACAGCCAAGGTACTACAGAAAAGCAGACTTTCCTGACTAAATGACATAATAATTCCATACTATTGAAGTATGAAAACGAGAAACTAAACCCTTAAGCCAATGGGGTCACAAACTTAAAACGCAGAGCAAGAATGTTCGTGATGTATTAAAGGTACTGACTGAAGCGAGCTTGGTTGTCCTCATGAAAGCAACTTTAGAGTTCATTAAGATACCCTCATTTGTTTGACCAGAAGCAAAAGGAATTCAAGTTTATTTTTTTATTATGTATCCTGTTTTCTAAAACTAAGACCGAACATATATCAGAGAAAGCCAGCAAATTGGTATTTAAGTATGCAGGTGTCATGTTCAAGTCAAGGGATCTGGCACATCCCAGACCATGTGATAACAGTCTTGTTGCACTAAAATACCCCGTTGTCTTTTGTTAAGCTTATCATTCATTTACTTTATTATCCATAAACACTTTATATCAGAAAAAAAACATTATTTTATTTGCTAAACATTTTTTTTAATCTAAATTGCAGAACATATAAGAGTTGAGACTTATTTGTGGAAAAGTTCAAACTTTATTAAGCCTACTTCACCCAAATTGTCTATAGTCACACTCAGAACAGTGTCCCACAGTTCAGGAATTTCAATTATCCAGATAAAGGTAGGATCAGCTGAGACCTTACGAAGAAATTATGCAAAATAAGGAAATAGATCAATCTCTTCTTAACGTGATCCAAGTCAAGAAATCATGTCAAATCTAAATGAAAAATGCAGTCATGGTCACTCAAATAATCCACTTGTTTTCTTGGAAAGAACATTTTGGCGCACAAGCACGTCTATTTCATCTTGTAGGTGACCATATTATGAATTGGATTTGCATTTCCCAGTTCAAAACTTATCTAACCTATCTTAGAATGTGAATGAATTCTCACCAACTTAGGGATAGCGCCTGCTTCAACCATGTTGTTGTGGTTAGAGTGTGTCAAGGCCAAATTTGCTAAAACCCCTCCAGCTGCTTCCTTCACTCTAATTTCCTCATCTTCCAGGGATTTAATAAGTAAGGGAAGGGCATCACTGTTTGCAATTTTTGTTCTGAGCTTCTCATCTACAGACAAGTTCCACAGAGTACAAATACTTTGCTCCTTAACCTGTAAAATGTGTAAAAAGCCTAACTCATCGTTCCATCAAAATGCACAAATTTTAAAATTTATTATTCAGTCTTTACCTCAGAAATCAGGGAAAATTGACTAAGCAAACCAGTTATTTCTTCTATTGCCCCACTTTCAGCTACCACATCTCTATATAGATCAATGGAGGAAATGGATCGCAAAAGGCCAGCAGCTGCCTCACATGTAGCGTTTGACTGTGACTTGAGAAGGCTTATGGTCAGATTGATGCATCCCTGAAACTGCAGGATGTTATCAACACACTTCTTTCCTCCTAGAGAATATTTCCATAGTGCCACTATCGCCTGTTCTCTATCAAGCGGATCGTTGTCAAGCCCAAGCATGCGAATGAACAATCCCACATAACCTTCCCCAAAACCAGACGAGTTTTGATTTCTTTCCTCGATATTCTGAAAATTAGTTTAAAGGAAAAAAATTTACTGGCATAAGAACACAATTAAAATCTGTCTCAAAGTTCCATAAAGAACACAAGCTTAAGCAAATACTTGTGCTCTAAAAGAATAATAGGGATTAATCATTCCCAGCTCATACACAGATTCGTGCTTTGCTTCTTCCAAAAATCTGAAACTAGGTAAAGAGGAGGCAAATCATCATAAGTAGCCTTCAAGCATTGCCTAGTAAAGATGCAACAACCAATTTTTACTAAACGAAGTACGAACCAATTCTGACAATCGCTTTGAATTTCATCTTAGCACCACTCCATTTTCAACTACAATTGCATTTGCCCAGATTCAGTATCACAAACTTAATCAACTCAATCTTATACTACAGAATATAATGCGCACGCTCCCAATGACAAATTCCATTTTTAATAATAGCTAGAGCTCTCCTACTCTAACGAGAAGTTCAACTTTTTCATCAACACTACCTTTTTCTCCCCAACAAGCAATTAGAAAAATTTTCAATAAATGCAAAGAAATAACATAAGGGTTTAGAGATTACAGCAGGGTTTTGTTGAGAAGTGGCATCCGCAGTACCGCCGCCACCACCATCAGTGCAGAACCTTTTGAGGACAGAACGAGGAGGGAAAGGCTTGAGCTTGAAGGTGGGATTATAGCTATTTACACTGGAAAGAGCAGTAACAAAGAGTGAAACTGATGGTTTTCTCCTTCTGGGTTTTGCGGCTGAAACAGTAGAAACTTGCAAGTGGGTGTACAGAGGAACGGAGTGCAGATTTAAGCTTGTTGGGGTTGTTGAAAACAACATTTTTGCGGCTAACAGATGAACATCAAAGGTTTTGGAGAAAAAGCTTGCTGGGATTGTTGAAAAAGAATGGTTTTTAGGGTGTGACCGCTGTTACAGTGTTGCATATATTTAGTGGGTAAAATTGGTGATAATGTTTTTCATTTGTAATAGAAATTCTAGTTGTAGAGATGGATGGAGTTGATCTTTCTCAATGTTTTTAGGTTTTTGTTGAATATATATAAGTTGATATTTTGAACAACAGAATATGAAGGAAGGAGATTGATTTTTATTTCATTTTCTTCTGGTGAGTGCTGATTTGAGATACACAGTAAAAAAGAAAAACGGTGTATGTCAAATTCATCTTACAGAGATTCTTTCCCATAGGGTGTATATTTCAAGGGGAAGGTGACAACTGTTCTGTTTATGTGGCCCTGAATGAATGAATGAATTATATACATTCTTACTCACCTGCCATTTTCTCTTCTTATTATGAGTTCACCCGATAAGATAACGTCAGTGACACCGCCGCAGCTCTTAACATGACCTATTATTCCTGCTCTCTCTGCTCCAACTTCCCCAATCCTTTGCCACCTCTTTCCGATCGTTTTACAAATTCTCCCCTCCACTCCTCATCTAATTTCAACTCATTCGTCAAACCCAAGCTTCACTTAGATAAGGTTTCTTTCTCATTTCTTTTCTGTCAATCAAAAAATCTCAACTTCAAACAGAAAGTAGCAAGCACAAACAGGAAACATGAGGAACACCACGATGATACAAACAAGACCAACCTGGCTATCCAGATTGCTGCAGTGCTTGCCACCGTAAGTTGTAAACATGTTATTTATTTTAGATTGTTGATGATTAAGGTTATGTTCCTATTATAGGTTGAGCAGCCAGCATTAGCAGTAACTGGAGTGAACAATGAAGAAGATCTAATATGGGTTCTGATTCAGCTGGCGATTGTTGCCTTTTTCTACTTTGTCCTAACGCCAGTAAGTGCAGTGAAATTTATGTTTTATTCTATATTACAATGTTTTGGCATGAAATTTATGTTGGTTGGTTCGATATGTCATATATGACAGCCTATTATCATGAACTGGCTAAGGATAAGGTGGTACAAGAGAAACCTGTTTGAGATGTACTTGCAGTTCATGTTTGTCTTCATCTTCTTTCCAGGGTAAGTTGGAGTTTTTTTTGTTTTTTCTTAATTGCTCAAAGTCATGGATCTAATAATGAAAGAATCATGATGTAGGATCATACTATGGGCGCCATTTCTCAACTTCAGGAAATTTCCCAGGGATCCATCAATGAAGTATCCATGGTCTAAACCAAAAGATCCTTCCAAAGTTAAAAACTACTATCTGAGATATCCTTTTGCCACACCTGATGATTATGAATGAATGCTGCACAAACATACTGTTGATGCCATCTCCATCTGCGATGAGAATGTGTATGAATATATAGCAGAATCTATTACGTTAAGTTTACACTTCAAGCAGCAAATGGACTTGCTATCTTTTTTCCAATCCAGAATGAGTTTGGAAGATTGTAGAGCTTTGAATTTTCACCATTAAATTTGTTGAGGAGTTCAGTGTTTAGTGTAGAATTCGTGCCGACAAAGAAGTTCGGGAAAAACTGGTTTGGAGAGATTCTTAACGACCGCTATATGTTCTAATCTCATTTAACGGTTCTAATTTTTCTTGTGAGATGACTAATTTCATGTTCTGAATTAAAGTTGAAAATTTGTGGTAATTAAACTATAAATCAATTCAACTGATTGGTTGCAACTTCCGCTTTTCTCTAATCTTGCTAACGCCACAAGGGCTAATTTTTAAAAGTCTAACCAAAACCAGCAACAGATACTATTATGTGATTTTCTTCCCATAATTCGTTTGTTTGGGAAAATAAAAAATGTCTTTAATTAAATAAAACTTTTAAGTATGACAAAAATTCTTAAATTTTGCTTAATTTTGTAATTATAGCTTAAACTTTAAAAAGTAACCATTAAATACTCAAATGTTTTAATTTCTTTTGAATATAATCTAATGTTAGTATTTCTATTAAATTTGTTGACTTGAGTTGTCACGTGTTTCAAAGATCCTAAACACTTATACATTATACTTAATTAAATTAACTAATTAAGTTTAACTAAACTAAGTCATTTAATTGTACTAATTGATTAAACATGACTAAACTACGACATATATGGCTTTGCAAGTGTAATTATGTAATTATGTAAAATTCTTTGCAAGCTTGTCCAAGGTTGCTATTCTTGAAGAATTTTGTTCCTCCGTATGGCTCACGATACTCTTGATTTCCTATATGCTATCTAATTACTTTTTTTTGTCGTGCAACCCTTATTTCTAACTTTTCCTTCTCATTTTGCAAGGTGATAATTGTCTCCCTCTCATTTCTCAAATCCCTATCAATCTTATGGATATCAAATTAAGCCAAATCCACGACCAATCTCAAGTTATGATAAAGCTCATAAAATTGGGACATCATTTTCGAGAAAAGAGACTTATGTTCTTACTATCCAATTTCCCTATGTTCCGTAAGATCTCAACCATACAATGCAATAAATCGGATGATTAAGATATATTAGTGTTTATACCGAAAAATGGGTTCGGCCTATTTTTACTATTTTGGGCCGAAAAACTCGAAGCCCAAAGAAAGTTCATGGTTCGAAATCCAGACACTGGCCTTGGCCCATCAGATTTCAGTGTCCAAAAGATAAGGACGTATTGAAGTTGGAGTTGAATTGGGAGTCTAGGAGTCCAAGTTTAAAGAGGAGATAAAAGGATAAGATGATAGTCACCAGCCAA